>JARHVA010002761.1:870000-927500 GCA_037957365.1 Torreya grandis | reverse complement strand
CCTTGCTCCTCTCAGACTCAAGAACAAAGATTAATCAATGTTGGAAGCTAAAGTATTAATTCATAAAACTAAAATGATTACAATCTAGCTAAAACTTGTAATATGCTTGTACAAATTTTCCTCTGTTATTTGCTCTCTATCATCTGATACCTATATCTCATTATATATGAAAATCTTACATTTTATACTAATATAATCAACTCAAAATAAGATGCAAAGGAATAAGATTCCTTGGTCGATCCATTCATCCAAATATAGGAGATTAGATTTCTAATAGATCCAAATATTATGATAAAATAGATATCTTATCCTATAATAGTACTAAGATCCAAATATATATACAACTTTATCAAAAGCAAATCCTACAAAATAGCATGTTATTATTTTCCATATTTGATTCTAGCTAGAATGATTCTTTCTTATCTTATCTAGCCACCAACTTCCTTATTTGTGGCTTCATCCTTACAAAATTCTTGAAATTGACCCTATAGAGTCAGGAGGAATGAACCTACGGAGTCTATAGAAATAAGCCTATGGATTCCATAGAAACAAGCCTACAGAGTCCATAAAAACAAGCCTACAGAGTCCATAGAAACAAACCTACAGAGTCCATAGAAACAAGCCTATAAAATCTGTAGAAATAAGCCTACAAAGTCCATAGAAACAAGCCTGTATGGTTTATATTTTTGCTGGATGGAGATCAAAATTGCACATTCACTATACATCACCTGTGTCTTTTTCTTGAGCATTCTTTACAAGAAAAATCACTAAAACATGCTATGTATTATAAATTAATGAAAAAGTAAAGGTTTAGTCTTTTAGTTCAATATAAACAAGATAAATATCTATTTTACATGTAATAGCTATCTAAAAATCTAAGATTTGCATAAGATAATATCCTTTGAGAGATGAATTAAGAGAAATAACATGTCAATAATGAGCCATATTATGAGCTTATCATCTCCCCCAAGCTTTACCTTTTACAAGTCCCATTACAAACATTTATTGGCATTCATAGATCTAGATTTTGCTTTCCACACTCTGACTCAAATCATATTCATCAAATTTATCTGTTACATGCTTATCTAAATTGCTTCTAAAACCCTAATGTGCTTAAATCATTTATTTCCATATATTGAATTGCTCATCTGATTATGGAGCCCAACTCTACCATCTTGGACTAGGTATGATCAATAAAGGGGGTCTATATCTCATGCCAATTCATTTATACTCTCCCCCAAACTTTATTACCTCTATTAAGATTTCCAAAATTGAGGACACTCTCCTCATACTCCATCTTAAGTTATTTGAGGACATGACCTCTCATCTCTTAAGAGGCACTAAAAGTTAGTCCCATCTATTTACACTTGTAACGACCACTGAATCAAAAATCTATCTTGAAAATAAATCAAAAGAAACAACACAATCATATAAAGCCTATAAATAATGCATTTTAACCTCATCGTCTAACAAAGCATAGTTAAAATTATGTTTGATCAATTTGGCAATAAGAAAGGCTAGTCTGACACACAATCTTGTAGTCTTAACATGATTTGTATAGTCCTCAAATATGCTTTTCCATGCTATTTGATTTTTGAATGTAGAATGTAATGCCCTTAGTTGCAATTCTCCTACATGAAGGTATATCAAAAAATTATTATGATCATGGTCTCCTAGAATCAAATCATGCAAATAACACTCACAAAGCAAATCCTATTGATTAGGTTCAACACTGTAGAAAATTTTCAAAAATGTTGTTGGCTATAAAATATTGTAATGAAGATGACAAGAGATCTTCAGAAGCTTCCATCTATAAAATTGTTTAAATAAAAACAAACTATATGCAAGAGAAGGATTCCTACATGCCAAAAGAGATTCCCCTACTTTGTATGCATCCTACAATTTTTTTCTTAATATTGGACTTTAGCTTCTAATTCTTTGTTTTCATTTTCCAAGAGTTTGTTTGAAGAAGTTGCATCTTTGTTTTTCTATTTAAGTATAGAATATTCTTATTTAATTTGATGTAGTATTTGCAAGGGAGGAATACCTGGATCACTTATTTGACAACCATGGTCAACAAATACCTTAGGAGGATAAGGTGCAACATCAGGTACTTTAGAAGAGTTTGCCAAACTCTGTAATATTTTATTTTCCTTCTTCAAATTTTTTACATATATCCAAAATTCTATTTTTTCACTTTCATGTTCCTTTATTGTTTCCTTCAATCTGTGAACTTCTACTACATGATCAGCAGATGTTGTATCTAATTTCTATACCAATAATGAGTTGGGATGATCCTTGTTATGTAATTGACTGATCAAGTTAGAAATGTCAGCTATTTGTTGTTGTTTAAGAGCTTGAGTTTGAGAAAGCTACAAAGTTAACTACATAATAGGATCATTTAGACTAGATGATTCACCTTTCTCATTGGTACATACAAGTTTCCCTTTATCCATTATAGTTTCAACTAGAATAGGTGATTTTTCTACCATACTTGATTCATCTATCATGTGTGGCTCTTCCTCTAGATTTGGCTCTTCTATTATGATTAGAGAGTTCATTTTAGAAGGAATTTCTTCAATATCTATAGGTGTAGGGGTATTTTGATGTATGGGGGAATGAGATACCATTTTAAGACTTTCCAAAATGTCTACAGCCTCTTGTTCATATTCATCTTTTAGAATGAGCCTTCTCCTTCTTTTAGTCACTCTTTTAGCTATACTCAATTGGATTTCCATCTCAACCATCAAACCCTCAGTCTTCTTAAGTTCTGTAGTAACCTTTCATCTTAATTTTCTTCTTCCTGATAAGGGAATTAGTTGCACTATAGATTCATGAGGTTCTTGTGGAGACCTTGAAACTTTAGGAATTTGAGACCTTGTGATCTTCTTAAAGAAGAAGAATAAGAAGGAATTTATACTGAGACTACAGTCTGGGATTTCTTCCTTGGTGTTTTTTTCTTAGCTGATGTATTAGGTGGAAATGAGTGTTCTTGTGGTAAATTTGGTGTTTCTTGTGTAAGAAAATTTGAAATTTGTTGTGCTATACTATTCTAAAATTCCTCTCAGACCTCTTATCTTTGCTGAAGGAAGTGATGTTGGATAATGAGATGAATAAGGCCATGATGCCTAAGAGTAGCATTAGGGGTTGTAGACATAATTTGCAGAGCGGGTTAATTTTGTACTGAGGGTTTTGTCTCCCATGCTTAAGGTGTATTAACCTTTTCATAGCGTCTCCCCCTAAAAGATTGTATTACCCCTCATAAATGATATAATTGAGTACCAACTTGGCTACAGATTTATAGGGTTCAAGAAGTGAATTTATACTATTTTTTTTTAATTTTCCCTTGGAATATATTAGACATGAAGTCCCAGTCTACTCATTACCATTAAACTGACTAACTAAATCACTAAATGAAATTATGCCTGTAGCTCTCATTCCCTCTTCTAGAGCTTGTATAATTTGGCTTATAACTTGAGTTGTAATAGGAATAACAATGCCTTTCACAATTTAAAATTTAGGGGTGAGATTAGTGATGAATTCACTTACCATTGTTTCATCAAAATCCTAGAACTTTTCAATGAAAGGTAGCCAACCATTAGCTCTAAACACTACCATAAAAGCTTTGTCTTTATGAAACTTTGTTTCATTCTTCAGCTTTGATCTCATCTTCTATCCCATTTATATGTAGATTTATAGTCAACTATATTCCCTTAACTCTAATTGAGGTGTAGACCAATATTTTGTTGAAACTGGTAGGTAACTGCCACTGAGGATTGGTAGGCAACAATCATGGAGGATCTATAGCCCAGATTTTGTTGAATTCTATATCATTGAAATGGTTCATATGAAACACTACATTTACATGAGCTCATAGTTTGATATGATGACTTAATACAGTTAGGTGCCACACATTTCTATGGAGTGTGCTAGACATTTTATCTCATTAATACAAGTTGGGTGAAATGATGACATGTCACTTTGATAGTGACAATAATTTATTACTTCATTTAAAACCCCTTTTTATGATGTCTCATCATTATCATAATTGATGACTCAATTGATTATATCAAAGATGCACACTTATCCATACACCCTTGGCAACTTGGTTACATGCATTTTCATTATGGAATGTGTCATGTCATTCCATTTTGGAAGATTCAAATTTGGGTCATCTCCATAGAATAAGTCTTAATTAAATCGAAGGTAATTAGTTAACTAAACATAGATAAATAAAATATGTCTTACTTACTTTGACCTTAGATGTATCTTTTGCTTGCCATGTGTCCTACACAAATAAGTTTGCATGGATTAGTTTATTGCATGGAGATGACCAATCATAGTGACATGATTAGATTCTCTATTTTTTCTTATAAATTTTCTTTTTTTGCCCTTTGGCTAGCCATTACTGGTTTTCTATCCAAAGCCCTTTTTGCAATGCATAGCCAACCAGTAAGCTAGTTTTTTGGATATGCATTGTCATTACTGTCCCCAGAAGGATTTTCCCTATTGATATATTTTATTTATTTATTTATTTTATTTTTTCTATTTTTATTTATTTATTGGATTATCAAGGAGCATGTTATCTGGAAGAAGTAGAGCTCTCTAGAACAACTACTTGATCCTTTACCTTTTGAACAAATTCTTCTTTACTGAGAGGTTTCTGATAAAGCTTCAATCTATGTCCATTGACTAACATAGCTCTTCTACTGTCATCAATAGATATTAGCTTAATAGAACCATTTTCATAGACCTCCTCAATTTGATAAGGTCCCAACCACCTTGTTTATGGTTTTCCTTTAAAATGTTGAAATTTGGAATCAAACAATAGTGCCCAATCTCCTTTTTGAAACTTTTATTGTTTGATTTGTGAATCATGTCAAACTTTTATTTGATGTTGTACCAATTTAGTTCTTTTTAGTGCTTCCTTCCTCATCTCATCAAGCTAATTAAGCTATAAGCATATTTTTTTCTATATTTCTTCTAATTCAATTCCTACTTTTACAGCTATTTTCAAAGTTTGTAATTCAAATTCAACAGATAATATAGGCTTCTTACCATAAACCAATTCATAAGGAAAAAATCCAATTGTTGTTTTCCAAGTAGTATTATAGGCCCAAATAGATTTTGGTACCTTATCTACCCAATCCTTTCTATTGGAATTAACAACCTTGGTTAAAATGGTTTCTAGTTCTCTGTTAGTGATTTCAACTTGCCCATTAGCCTACAGATGGTATGGAGATGTTTTTCTATGCTGAGTTTGATATAATTGCATGAAATACTTTATCATGTTTGATATGAACTGTGGTGCTTGATCTGAGACTATCTCCCTTGGAGCACCAAATATTTGCATGATTTTGAAATATAAGAAATCAACTACCATCTCTTCTCTTACATGAGTTAATACTTCCACTTTTGCCCACTTGGTCACATAGTCTATACATACTAGGAGATATTCTTTTCCTTTGGAAGGAGGGTCTAAGGACCTATAAAATCAATTCCCCATTTCTCAAATAATTCTAAAACCAATTGAGGATGAGGGTGTAGAGGCATCTCTATTGAAAGAGTAGGTTGTCTAACTCTCTAACAAGCATCACATTGTCTGACATATCTTTTTACTTGTTGATGAAAGTGAGGCCAATAGTATCCTACTCCTAGGATTTTATGTATGGTTCTTTGAGCTAAGTAATGACCTCCTCCTGGTTCATCATGACAAGCTCTAATGATATCATAAGCTTCACCATTTGTCACACACTTGTAAAACACATGGTCAGGTCTAAGTTTAAATAACATTCCATTAATCCATTTAAAATTATAAATTTATTTGATTAAACATTTTTTTTCTTTTTGTGAAAATTATAGAGGAAAATTCCCTATGGTGAGGTAATTGGCTATATCATCAAACCACAGAGATTTTGATGAAATAGAAAATAGTTTTTCATCTGGAAAGTCATCTTCCACTAGTTCTTCTTCACCTGTAGTGTTCATTCTTGACAAGAAATCAGCAACTACATTAGACTTCCTTGGTTTATCTATAATAGTAACATCAAATTTTTATAAGAACAACAACCATCTAATAATCCTTCCTCCCATAATTGGTTTGTTGTTAATATTTATAATAGTTGAATGGTATGTATAGACAAATACCTTGTAGCTTATTATGTAGTGTCTAAATTTGTTAATTGCATAGACTACAGCTAGGAATTCCTTCTCAATTGTGGTATAATTTCTTTCAATAGGTGTCATGTTTTTAGTAATATAATACATAGCATACATGTTACCCTCTTCATCTTTTTAGCCAAGGACTACTCCGAGTGTTGTATTGGAAGCATTTGTGTATATATAGAATGGATTAGTCCAATCTGGTCCTCTCAATATTGGAGAAGTAACAAGTTTAGATTTGATGTTCTCAAAGGCCTACTGGCAACTATCACTCCATTTGAATTTACTGTCTTTTGTAATCAAGGCAAACATAGGGGCAGCTATTTGACTAAACTTATCTATGAAGCATCTGTAGTAACTACCATGTCCCAAAAAACTCTTAGTTTTAGTTTTTGTTTGTGGAATGGGTAAATTGGAGATTATTTTGACTTTTTTTGGATCTACATGAATGCCTTTTATAGAAATATGGTGTCCTAAGACTTTTCCTACATCCATCATCAATAAACATTTCTCATGGCTCAAAGATAATTTATGTTCCTCACATCTGATCAATACTCTTTTCAAGTTAGTAAGAGCCTCTTCATAAGTTCCACCATAAATGGTGAAATCATCCATATATACCTCAACACAATCATTTGTAAGGTCAGAGAATATTTCTAAAACTACTCTTTAGAAGGTTGCTGGAGCATTATAGAGTCCAAATGGGAGTACTCAACAAGCAAAAGTTACCTAAGGGTAGGTAAATGTGTTTTTATCTTGATCTTCAGCTGCTACCATTATCTGGTTATACCTACTAAACTCATCTAGGAAATAAAAATATCTTTTTCCTACCAAGTTGTCAAGAACTTGATCAATGAAAGGTAAAGAAAAGTAATCTCTTAGTGTTGCTTTGTTTAGTTCTCTATAATCTACACATATCCTTAATTTTCCATTTTTCTTGGGCATAATTACTAGAGGTGAAACCCACTGGCTATCTAAGAAGGGGTAAATAAACCTAACTTACAACAACTTTTGGATTTCTATTTTGACTATCTCCTTTAATGCTAGGTTTATTCTTCTTTATGGTTGTCTGACCAGTCTGATAGATTCTATGTAAATTTGATGAGTGCATATGCTGGGGTGAATTCCCTTCATGTCGGTATAATCCCAAGCAAAAGCCTTGATATGTCTTTTTAGTAATTCAACGAGTTTATCTTCCTCTTCATTTGTTAACTAACTATTGATGTTCAAAATCTTTCCAAGTAATACCATGATTAGTTTTGTACTTGGGTAGTGGGATTCTATTTACTTAAACTCTCTAATCAATGAGCTCAAAGGACATGGATGAGGAAGTATTTTATGATACATGGTTACATTATCAACAAAATCTTTTCTAGGAGGAATTAGTCTTACTAAAGAATAATAAAATGCATCTAAGAAATGAGTTTGCTATTGTTCTACCAATTTCCACACACTTTCCTGAATCAATCCATGATCATATGGTGAAGAAACAAAAGAAGAAGTAGAAGTGAAGGTTTCATAATATTGTATCTAATCCAAGAATCCTAAACTAAGGCAGTCCATAATTTCTAGACTGGCAGAGTCCATATATTTTAGACTGGCAGAGTCTGTAGATTTTGGGTATATGTCTCCATTAAATTCTTCTAATTGTTTTTAACTATGATCATAGCTAATGAGGAAATGTTGTTTAATGTTTTATTTGATTCATCCACCCAAAGTTATTGTATATAATTTGTTGATGGTTTTTTAGGAGGATACAAAGAGATGCATTTGGATTTTAACCCATTAGAAATGGTCATATTTCCTGACCTACAATCAATTAATGCTACTACAATATCCAACCATGGTTTACCTAGGATTATGGGATATCATAGATTCTTTATTTTGGGTTACAAGACCATGAAATCTACTTGATACTCCTAAGACTCTATTAGTACTTAATTATTTTCTATAATCCCTTCTGGTTGAGTTATAGATTAGTCCACCACAATGTATGGAGAGTATTAATTATCATAACATTAATTGTTGCTCCCAAATCTACCAAGATGTTAGGAATTTCTTTTCCTTTGATTGTAATTTTTGTCACTGGGCTTCTTAGATCTATATATTTTGGAGCTAATAGTTTTCCTGCTAATAAATCAATAACTTTTCCATCAACATGAATGGTTCCTGGATATTTTGCTTTCCTCCCAGGTGTCTTGATACAAAGGTTTTTGATGATCTTGTTTAATTCAGGTAAATCCTTAATATCTTGTAGAAGGGGTACACTAATATTGATATTTTTCAACTCATGGATCAAGTTTGATTCTAGTTTAATATCAATATCTTTTAATCTTTTGGGAAAAAGAACTACTAGGGTAGTAGTTTTTTCTTTGTTTGCTTCAAGGCTCATTTTGATTTGGCCTCTCTAGTGTTTAATTGAGATGATTCTATTTTTTTGTTTTCATCAGGTATCTCAAAAATGAAAACTAGAGGTTTTTATATAGTTTTCCTTGATCTTAAATTATGTCTAAACACTCAATAGATCCAACATTGATTGTTTCTTCCTGTTCATTAACATAAGCAGTTGTTAGTTGTTTATTTTTTAGATTTGCTATTGGTTATGTAAGTATTAATGGTTGATTGACTTTTAATTGTTGCTGAATAATTGAGGGTGGCATAATATTTTTTTGTTAAAGTGGTCTTCTTAGTTGGGTTAATTGTGGCTATGGGTTCCATGGCTAATTCCATTGTTAATATGGCTATGGTATCCATTATTGCTATGGTACCCATTGTTTTTTGGGCTGTGGCATCATCCATGGGGGTGTTGGCATCTAATCTTGTCATGAACATGGATTTTGGATTGATGGAATTTGGGATTGTTTCTAAAAAGGTGAAGGAACTAAAACATTCCATGGTGCCATCCATGGATTAACTAGGTTTCTTGCATTAAACTATCCTTGAGCCTCATTTTGTGGGGAAAAGTTTTGTCTTTAGATATAATTTAATTATTTAGTGGACTAGACTTATGTTTTCATTTGATTCTTTAAAATAGGTAGAAGGGTGCAATGTTTAGTATCATGATGTATTGCATCATAGATCCCACATGATGAAACATTGGTTCTTTGAGGGGCAGTCTCTAAGGGTGTGTTTCTATCTACACTTAGGATAGTAGATTGCTAAGGGTTCTATTGAATTTGCCTTAGATTAAAGGCCATCTAAATTACTATTTAGTGTAACCAGTATATCTATCTTTAGATTAGAAAATTCTTCCATTAGCTTACCCACTTCATTAGATTTCCCAAACCTTCCTTTCCTAATTTTAGGTTTTGTTCGAGAGTAGTTGGTACAAAGCTCAGAAATCTAATCAAAAGCCAATTTATTTATATCTCCACCTCCCATCATATTTAAGGCATCTCTAGTATCTTCATCTAACCCTTTTAAGAAAACTAAATTTTGAACTTCTTTAGTGATTGGATAAGTGCTTCTTTTATGAGTGAACATGAATCTATCCAAATAATCCTCTAAAGATTCATCCTCATTTTATTTGATTTTGAAGAAATCATATTTTCTTTCTCACACTCGATAGTGATCTTGGTACTTGTTCAAGAATTCTATTTCCATGTCATCCCAAGTTCTAATAGAATCACCAGGTAAACCCATGAACCATCTCATAGCTACATTTTTAAGTGTAGAGGGAAATAGTTTTAATTTTTGGCTATCTATTATGTAATCATAGGTTTGACATAGCACCTTAAAATCAAACAAGAATTGACTAAGGTCTTCTATAGATCTTCCCTAAAAATTTGGTAGATTAGCTAGTGAAATATTTTTCATGGGGGTTTGATTATTAGGATCTGCAACAATAGGAAAGGAAAAAGTTCTTCCTGGTTGTGCAAGTTGTTGATTTTTTTGGAGAGCCATTTCTTCTTCTGATGACGTTTTAAAATATTTATGGTATTAGTTATGGGTTGTTCAAAATTCTCAAAATTTTCTTCAGCTATGGATTTTTGAAATACTTCTAAATCCTTGGCAATTTCTAAATAGTGTCTTCCTGCAAGAGATTGATCTTGAGGAATTTGTCCTACAGGGCTTTATTGTAGTAATGGCCTAGTTTCTATCCAAGTTTTAGAAGATTCTTGTAGATAGGTTTCACTTGTAACTTATGGTTCACTACTCAGTTTTATTGAAGGAGTATCAACTTGTGTTCTTGGTAGAAATTTTGGGATGAATCATCCTTTAGAATCTCTAGGATAGTACATCAATTTATTGAATTTTAATGAGATTTTATGGGTTTTTACAATGTTTTCTTTCTTTCACTCTAGACTAATAATTTACCTTACTAACACCTTGTTTCCCTAGCAATGGCACTAAAATTGACGAGTGTCATTTAACTCCTCATTTAATCAATATTTAATTCATGTCTTATCAACTAGAGCTGGTATCCAAAGTTATTTACAGTAAGGTATGGGATGGTAGATCTAGAAGGCTTCTTATAAGGGAGTTTGATTTTCCTATTCTAACTTTGACTAAAGAAATAAATGTGTCCTAAACTACCTGATTCACTCTTTTGTTAAAAAGGAAGAAATCAAATCAATCTACTCTTTTGCTTGAAATTAAAAATCACACTCCTATTCATGCTTGTGTGGAAAGTAAATTCACACTCTTAACTAGTAAAAGGAAATTTTATTCACACATCTATTATAAAATAAAACACACTTTGCTTAAGAATGAAATGATTTTGGAATAAGAAAATGCCTTTTAAACTATGAATTCATTTTGATGTTTTTATGAATAAATGTAAACATTAACAAGATTCTAATTAGTTATAACAATTAATTAATAAAACGTAACATAATACCATACACAGTCCCTAGTTCTAAGGAGAGTGGGCCCTTGCTCCTCTCAGACTCAGGAACAAAGATTAATCAATGCTGGAAGTTGAAGTATTAATTCATAAGACTAAAATGATTACAATCTAGCTAAAACCCATAATATGCTTGTACAAATTTTCCTCTATTATCTACTCTCTATCATCTGATATCTATATCTAATTATATATGAAAATATTACATTTTATACTAATATAATCAACTCAAAATAGGATGCAAATGAATATGATTCCTTGGTTGATCCATTCATCCAAAGATAGGAGATTGGATTTCCAAAAGATCTAATTATTCTGATAAAATAGATATCTTATCCTATAATAGTCCTAAGATCCAAATATATATACAACTTTATCAAAATAAAATCCTAAAAACTAGAAAAAAATTATTTTTCTTATTTGATTCCAGCTAGAATGATTCTTTCTTATCCTATTTGGCTGCCAGCTTGCCTATTTATAGCATTATCCTTACAAAATTCCTGAAATTGACCCTATAGAGTCAGGAGGAATGAGCCTACAGAGTCCATATAAATAAGCCTATGGAGTTTGTAGAAATGAGCCTATAGAGTCCATATAAACAAGCCTATATAGTCCATAGAAACAAACCTTTAGAGTCTATAGAAACAAGCCTACAGAGTTCGTAGAAACAAGCTTGTAGATTTTGTAGAAACAAGCCTGCATAGTCTATAGTTCTATAGGATGGAGATAAAAATTGCATGTTCACTATACATCACCTATGTCTTTTTCTTGAGCATTCTTTACAACAAAAATCAATAAAACATGTTATGTATTAGACATTAATGACAAAGTAAAGGTTTATTCTTTTGGTTCAATATAAACAAGACAAATATCTATTTTCCATGTAATAGCTATCTAATAATCTAAGATTTGCATAAGATAATATCCTTGGAGAGATGAGTTGAGGAAAATAAAATGTCAATAATAAGCCATATTATGATCTCATCAAGAACCTAACTCTATAAATTATGAATTAAAACACCCCAAATTTTCTAAAACATTTTGGTTCCATTATTGGGACTCACGTTGAATTTTGTTGTTATAATGGCGCAATAGAAAAATGCTCTAACTCTCCCTCAAGGACATAGAGTGATTGAAAAAATAGGTATATGATAACTTTACACTAAAGCATCCAACCTATAAAGGACAAAATCTAAAGAAGTGGGTCTATAATAACTTGTATGATGTTTTGTATGAGGTCTTCTTCTATGAACTACTTGAGTACATGTCCTGATGGTTGGCTGCTTATGAGACCCATAAAATATGAAGATATGGACAAAATTTTTAGTGGAAACAAGAGTGATTATATAGGTCTGACACATTATATGAAATTTTGACTAGATTTTTAGATAAATGGTGGTAAGAAGTGTTGAATATTTACATACTTGAGTTTGATGTTTCCAGTTACTCCTACCCTAAAGAAGTAAATTACCAATTTTTATGTGAACCTATAATGAATGTTTGTGAAAGAGTTTGGCATAGAGATCAAGAAACTAGTGGTGGATTATATATTTAAAACTTTGATAATGGAAGGCTAAAGTCCTTATATGTATGAGCAATGCAGAGGGGGAGAAAGGGATTTATAGGTGAAGCACAATGGAAGGGGATGAGAAAATTAACACTCAAGAGATCAAAATATAGACTTATAAAAAGATAAGGTGTATAATAATGGAATATTTGGAATTTGGAAGTGCTAAGAGAACCTATAGTAAGTGGGAAGGGCATGGAGAAAGATCTCTTGAATTGCAACAGTGCTAAGAAGAGAGAAATAATGAGGCCATAAATCAAGCTCAACTGTTGACAGGTGTAGAATACAATGGGTTACTATAAAATTTTATTTACTAAATATACACTATATGAACCTACACCCTTTGACTTTATGACACAAGCTCATGTACTAGCTCTCCCATGTGAAGAAAGAAGAGTGATAACTGACTTTGTTATCAACATAGACTTTGGATATTTTATAGACTTAGAGTATAATTTTTTAATTAAACAAGTTGTTCCTTATGAGGAGTTGAATGAGGATACCTATATACTAGTGGGTGATAGTTTTATATAACAAAAATTAAAAAAACAAACTTTCTAGTTCAACCAATGTTGGCTATGCAAGTTGGGAAATAGCCTAAAAGAAATGGCCTAGTGCCATAAGTGAGTAGTATAACACCATCATCATTTATAATGCTAGAAGTAACAATGGGAAAAATACATAACCTAGTAAATTAAGGCATTTGGGTACCACCACCTAGATAGGTGAAAGGAGGACAAACACCTCATATGCCAGCTATGCTCCCACAACAAATATACTATGAAATGGCCATGCACCTACTAGAGTACCGTGGCATAAAAAATGTTATAAAACATGTGATAAATTATGAAATAAAATGGTACACTGAGGTCATAACCTAGTTATAGCATAAGGAAACCCATTTTATGACCACTTTACTAGATTATGCCTATACCTGGTATAGGAAATTTGACCTTAACCAGGTGATGGTAGATTATGACACCTTTAAGGAAGCATTCCTGAAAGAATTTGACATACCAAAGTTTGAAAAATAGAGTATTATTATGCTCAAGGAGATTAACCAAGGAATCTTAGAGACTGTGCACATGTATGATATAAGGTTTAAGACTCTCCTTTTCATGCTTACTTATGACATTCATCCCTCCCAACATGCACAATGGTTCATTTGAGGGCTATTAGTGCCATTAAAAAGAGCTCTTTCCATGAAGACATTTCTAGATCCTCATAAAATGCTTGAATCTACACTTAGAGATGAGGTAGTCAGAAGTACCAATACTAGGATCAACCTATTTATGGAGGCTTAGATTATGTCCATGGACTCCTAACTCTAGAAGTTGACTGCTAGTTTGTCACAAGATGCCTAAAATAGATTATGGTGTACTGACTACAAGATGAGAGGCCATAATATAAATAAATAACCTCAAAGGAATGTACACACATTACATCAAATCTATGAGTTCTATCATAAGTCACATGATGTTCACAATTACCCTTTGTTGTAACATGATAATTAGGTTAACACAACCATCTATTATTGGTTGGTGATGCCTACACTCATACCACTATTGATTACTGAGTAATTGATGAGATACATGAGAACATGGAGAGAAGTGAATGATAGGCCACTATAATAGTTGGAAGGAAAGATAACTAAGGAAATAAAGGATATGACCAATAGAATGTAGGCTATGGGATGCAACAAAATGCCAAAGGGAAAGTTGGAGGATGTGGTAGAGGAAGATTCTTGATCATGCTACAAGTGCTGCTCATTAGAGAATTATCAATGTGACTTCCCTACACATCCAATGTATGGGTATTGTCAAGTAACACAAGGTCAAGGAGTGACCCAACTTATAATAAAAATTAACACAAGGTAGGCTTGACATAAAAAGGGAATATGAATGATCAGGCATAAGCTAAAATTGGAGAAGTGGGATCTAAAGGTACAACCAAACCACAAAGAGATAGTCAAGGTATAGGTGACTACTCATGGTGGATTCACAACTAATCACTAGCTATGTTAATGCCTAATTTGTACCTAGAATATGGGGAACAAAATCACACTGAGAAAATCACATGGGCTGAACCCAATGTTGTGCATTACCCCAACCTTGTGCACCATAAAGATGTATTTTAGTAGGTTATGAGTGTGATCCAAGACCTGCAAGAAGAGATCCAACTAATGGAAGACCTTGAAGCACATGTTTCCACCTCTCACAAGAAGCATGATAGTAAGAAGGCTAGGATACAAGAGTTAATATATATGTTTTACCTCCTATGGATGGAAAGAATATTTCCAATGTTAAATAACTCACTCTTAAAGCATGTAGGGAAAAATCTAGTTGAAGTTGTCATGCCACACATAGAAAGGGAATGATAAGTAAGGCATACCTAGAAAACATAAGCCAACCCACCAAGATCCATTAACTTGGTACTTACTTAGAACTATAGATCTTTCCTCATGCTTTTCAATTTATGGACTGTATTCTATTTTAGAATATAATATGGCTCATAAATTTAATAACATATGTGGTATTCATCTTAACTTAGTAATTTTATATATGTTTATGTGTTACAATAAAACTTGTAAAAATAATATAACAAACTCAACCAGATAATAATTAATAAAATAAAACATACATAAAACTTTATGTCACATTATTGACCAAAAATTGACTTTAGTAATCCTAGTAAAACATCTAAGTTCAATAGTAATGATTTATAAAATTAGATGAATGAAATAATCAATAAATAAATAAACCTAAAGTAAGTCAATGTAATCATGAATAAATAATTATTCCAATTATCATTTCTAGAATTAATCCAATAAATTTTTGTGAATGCTAACATTGATGGATGTTCTGTATGTGAGGTTCTCTTGGACACTGGTGGTGAAGTCAATATTCTAACTAAAAGTGCATGGGAAAAGATGGGTAGGCTAGCCTTGAGGCCTTTTCCTCATGTAATTTTCATGGCCAACAAGACTCAAGTGTAACCAATCATAATTCATAAGGGCACCATTGTAGATATCATGGGCATTGAGTTTTTCACTAACTTCAAGGTGATTGAGTTGGCAGAGAAAGATAATTATCTAGTGCTTCTTATAAGGCCATGGTGATATGTAAATAACATAAATATGCACTTTAAGAGGTTTTATATAATCTTTGAAAATGGTAAGGAGAGGGTATTTTCCCCCTTCTCAAGTGACCAAGGACCCCCTATGTAGAGAGTGTTGATCTTGAGGATGAGATCAACCATATATATAACATCATGACATAAGGAATCAAGACCCTCAACCCTAGTGATCAAGGAGTGATTTATTGGGAAGATAGATATTTAGCTTTGGATGCCACTAATGTTTCTTATAACTGATGGCTATAATAAGCTTATGAAACCACTGATCATAGGTGGCAATTAGTGTGCATGAAGGTGACAAAGCCTATGAGGACTGGTTAGGTCCAGATTGATTACACTTCAAAAACATGGATTTTTTACAATAAGAGGATGGAAAAGAGAGTGTTTTTCCTAAGTAAAGATAAACTTGTGATTCTCCCAAGATATGAGGGGAAAAATATATTGGAAGAGTATGTCCATGACCTCAAATCATGGATCCCCAAAGAAGTAGATAGAATTGGCTTACTAGTGTATACATTAAGTAACACTATTGCTCATTGGTGGGTAGTGCAAAAACCCAACTTGCCAACCTATAAAGTTGTGAGGGCAACCATTTGCACTATATTTTGGAAAAGTAACAAGGACTTAGATATATCAACATACTCTGATGACTATGACCCTATAGTGCATGTGTTCTTATGTGAAGAAACATAAATTGA
Organism: Torreya grandis; assembly: GCA_037957365.1. Classification (NCBI taxonomy): domain Eukaryota; kingdom Viridiplantae; phylum Streptophyta; class Pinopsida; order Cupressales; family Taxaceae; genus Torreya; species Torreya grandis. The sequence goes on along the minus strand of JARHVA010002761.1, from coordinate 911,092 downwards.
CTGTAGAAAGAACATGCAAAATAATCTATGGGTATATGCCTTCTATAGAACCTTGAATACATGGGCATGAGTATGGTATTCTATCAATGAAATAAACCATGAGACAAATAATTTATATTCCATTAAGGAAAATTTTGTGCACACCTTATCCTTTTCTTCACAAAACTTGGCTTTGATTGAGACACTATAAGAAATTTTAAGGGTAGTATTTGAGGACACTACAATCCTAGAGGATCTAAAAGACATGTTTAAATAAAAGGGATTAGCACTCCCAATTTGTTTTGAAGAATAAACACTCAATAGTGACTCAAGTGATAAACATGATGAAACATGAAAGGTGCTTAATTAGATGACCTTAAAAAGCAAAAGGAAGATCATGCATTAAGTTGAAGATAATGCTTCAGAGGAAGAAGACCTACCCACCTTCACATAGAAACCACTAAGGTTAGTAGGTAAGTTGAGGGCTCTCATCAAGAAATAAATGAAAATTATCATGCATTTCTCAAAGCTACTGAGGTAGACATCATTTCTAGAAGGGAAACAAAGATAGTTACTTTGGGTGAATATTGGTCTGATGTAGAGCTTACATGAATTATGGACCTCTTGAAAGAGTTCTAATCCTTTTTACCTTATAATTATCATATATGAATAGAACCCACCCATTCCTTGGGAAAATGAGAATAAATTTAGTCAATGGTGTAAGACCTATCAAGAAGTACCCTTATAAAATGATTCCCAATCTTCATGTCAAGGTTAAAATGGATATTGATGGAATGTTAGGCAAGAATCCAAGTGGGTGAGCCCCATGGTCATTAAAATCAATAAGGATGAGCACATCCATATTTGTGTCAACTATATACTATTGAACACCACTTATGTCACTGACCCCTTCCTAACTCTATTCACTAACAATGTCTTAGATGGCATTGTAGGATATAAAATATACACTTTTATTAATGGGTTCTCAGAATACCATAAACTCTATATCGAAGAGGAGGATAAGCCTAAAATAATGTTTTTGATAGAATGGGGTTTTTCTTCACACAACATGATGCCCTTTAAACTCAATAATGCACTAGCCATGTTATCTAAAGTGGTAATCATTGCATTTAAGGAATTCATTCACCAGTTCATCCAAGTGTACCTAAATGATTATACTATGTGTAGGAGAGTGAAATACCATTATTATAACTTGTACCTCATCTTTGAAAGGTGTATATAGTTATAGATATCCTTAAACCTTAAGAAGTGCATCTTTGCAACACCATTTTTCACCCTACTTAGACACATCATCTGTAAATATGGCTTGATCATTGACCCTACAAAGATAATAATTATTTTATACATCTAGACCCCTTCCATGTAGAAAGATGTTTGTGCCTTTCTTAGCCACTATGGCTACTATATAAATTTCATAATGAGCTATGTAAATATTTTAACACTGCTAGAGGATATTTTTCACAAAGATGCCCCATTTTATTGGGGTATAATGTAAGAAGATCATTTTTAAACTTTGAAGCTCAAATTAGTTAGCACACCTATTTTATAATTTCTTAACTAGGCAACCCATTCCAATTCCATGTTGATGCATCTGGATTTATAATTGGCACCATTCTAGCCCAACTAGGCGAGGGTAAAATTGATCATCCCATCTCATTCACTAGAGAAAAAATGAGAAAGGTAGAGAGAAAATATACCACCATGGAGTGTGAGGCACTAGCCATGGTTTATGCCATACAAAAATTTAGGAAATACTTTTTGGTGACCCCATTCATATTATTCATTGATCATGAGGTTCTTAAGTACCTTATGAATAATCCCATTCTACATGGGTGCATTTGTAGATGGATAGTTTTATTTCAAGAATTCTAATTCTCAATTATCATGAAGCCTAAGAAATAGAACTCAGGCCTAGATCATTTATCCTACATCAACTCTAGTGATGTGGTATCACCTATTGAGGATGACATGCCAGATGAATAACTCTATAGAGTGAAGTGCATCCTTAAGGACTTGGTAGAAATAGCCATTTTTATAACATCTAGATCTATACCCCAAACTATGAAAACCAAAAAGAAGAAACAAATCATAATTCATGTCACTCCCTTTCAGCTCATTAGTTGGGAATTGTATAAATTAGGCCAAGATGAAGTCCTATATTGATGTGTCTTAGAACATGAAAGAGACTTTATCTTATGAGAAATGCATGAGGGGATAACAAGAGGCCATTGCACTAGAGATGCTATAGTGCACAAGGTGTTGTAGTCAAGCTTATGGTGGCCAAGTCTATTCTAAAATGTAAAATATTATGCCAAGGCATGCTACATCTACCAATGCATATTAAAGCCTAACCATCAAGATGAGATGACTCACATTTCCATTCTTACCTAGGTGCCATTTTAAAAATGGGCCATTTATTTTATTGGGATGATCGCTCCCATAATAAGGTACATAGGCACAAGATATATTCTGGTAGACATTGATTATTTTACCAAGTCAGATGAGGTAGCACCAACCAAAAAATATACAAACACCACCATCACAAGTTTCATATGAGAGACCATTATTAGTCTCTATGGGTGCCCAGTTAGTCTAAATAGTGATTGAGTCACACATTTTATCAATGAGACCATGTAAGTCCTACTAACGTAATATATGGTGGTGCACCATAATACAACCCCTTATGTTCACCAAGAAAATAGCACCACTAAGGTGTTCAATAAGATACTAAAGGATGTTCCTCATGAATATATGTGATGCTAGTCATAGTGATTCGGATGATCAAGTATCATTAGTATTATAGGCATACTACATGACCTATAAGTACCTAAACAAGGCTACACCATTTCATCTAGTGTTTTACACTAAGGTAGTTTTATCAATAGATTTCATGGTGTCATCATTACACATTATGCATATTGGTCATGTTTCTCTTAATTTCTACTCATTTCCTAATTTTGAAAGAAGATAAGAAACTAATAATAAAGCTATGGTAGAAATACCTAGTTGGTTATGAATGCATAATCTAGGTGATGGTGGAGAACTCCTTTTTGGCTAGGAAGGGATAACCTACAAATAAGAACACACTAACAAAGGTGCTTGTTAACAAGATAGTTGAGTGGACTGCCTAATGTGATCTAGATCCAAGAACCATATGCTTGTTAAGAGGCTATTAATCCACTGTTGATAAAAATTAAGTTGTAAATGATAAGGTAAAGTACTTATATAAAGTTAATTAAATGTAATATAAGAAAAAACATAATGATTATTAAAGGAAATGACTAAATCTAGCAAAAATTGGTCAATAATCATGCTGAGGTTTGTGGAGTCAGGTTCAAAAAATCAAAAAGGGGTTTGTGAGTAGGTAAGAACATAGAAATTTGGATTTGGTTAGGGGTAAAGGGTTGAAAATAACTTGTTATTTTCTACCATAGTGACCATCAGCTATTGGGTGAACCATCAACAGTTGGGGGTGACTATCAGTAGTTGTGCTAACCATTGGTAGTTTCATGTGTATTTCTAGGAGTATTCTAAAAAGAGTTGTAGACTAAGAAAATGATCAAGTAAGTGATTTTTTATGGGTTAGGTCAAAAATAGGAGGTTGGGAGATAGGTCTGATCAGGTTAGGGGAATTAGAAGTTCAAAATAACAAAGACTAGGTAGAATATACCTGTAGCTTGCTAGATGGTTGATAGTTGAGGGATGAAGAACTTTACTATAGTAACAATACATTGGCCTCAATATCAAATTTAGTAGAGGTTTGGGTCTCTTTTTTTTTATGTTGAGTTGCTGAAGGAAGATTGGATGTTAGAATATTTGAATACCTCTGTGCTTGATAACTCTTATAATTGATCTTTTTTACCTCTCACTCCCCTCCTTTTATAAGCAAAGAGAGATGGAGGATGGAAGGTTCCCTAAAGGGTAAGATTGTTGATCATGATGCTTTAGAAGTTAGTTAGAACTGCATAAAGTAGATATATTAAATGGTTCTTTGTTATCTCATATATAGTTAGTGATGTGTAAAGAAGTTGAGGAGGTGAGAAAACATGACCATCGATGGTTAGGATAACCATTGATGGTTGAGTGTTTGAGGAAAAAGGGGTTAAATAAAAGGGTTAAAAATGGTTAGTTAAATGTTAAGCTAGTAATTTGATGAGTTAATTAACTAGGTGGTCAACTAAACATAAGGTTCGATGAGGGTCTATAAGGGTTTGAGGCACTTTCACAACTAAAACTATCATGTGTAGTTTTCTAGTGTCTACATTTTGACCTTTTTTATTATGTAGCTTTGAATTAACAAGTTACAAAAATAATGGATTGTTAGTCAAGTTCTGATTACCCTAAGTATAAGATGAGGTGTTTCCCATCAAATCAAGAGTTGATGAGGTGAAACCAAAATCAATTTTGGGTTTGATAAGTAGTTGATGGTGAGTCACTAGGTGGTGACAAAAGGGTTGGGAATTTAAAATGTAGATAATGAACACAAAATATGACTAAGTGTGATAGTCAAGATAATATGTAGACTAGAGGTTACTAATTTTGGTAAAAATAAGGTTAGTTCTAGAAGAACAAGTGATAGGGTATCCAATCCACACCATTGGTCATAGTTGATAGAGTCACTCTTTAAGTCTCTAGATAGGGTTAGTGTTTTCATGAGTATCTGAGGTAAGAAGTTCTCCCTTGAAAAACACAAATGGTTTGGTCATGCACTAAGTGGTGTAAAATTTCAATGGTCAACATGGAAAAAGTGGTTGGTGTGGTAAAAAACACCAAGGTAAGGTCATCATAAAATATATGAATGATTTAGGTCAAAAATGGCCAACATCAAGGTGGACGTGGTCAGATGGTTGGTTGGTTGGTTAGAGAGGTTATTCTCTAATGGCTCATGGTTGGTTTACATAGAATAGGTGATCTTCGAAGGTTGGTTATTTTTGTTCAAATGGGTTACCCCAATTTGATATAATACTTGGTTCAGTTGGGTAAAAGGTTTGGTGGAGAAAGGTAATCTCCAAAGGTTAAAGTTTTGTAGGAAAAGGTAAACTCCAAAGGTTGTGGGAGAAGGTGACTCCCCAATGATTGGGTGGTGTTTCAAATGAGTTTCCATAATTTGATGTATCACTTAGTTTGGGTTTGGTAGAAGAGGGGTAATCTTCAATGGTTTATGGTTAAGGTAAGGGTAATCTCTAAAGGTTGGGTTTGGTTTGGTTGAAGGTGTGTGGATAAAGGTAATTTTGTTGGGTGAATATTTTGTCGTCAACTAACTGATGACAAAATGGGTATATCAACCATAGCATAGGGAGATTTATGCCACAAAAAGTGTGGGATTACCAGATCTAGATGAGGTAAATCTCTCCTCTCATCAAGGGGAGGTTCCCTATGAATATTTATATGTTGGATACATATATATAATTAAGCAGAAAATAACACATGGAGTGGTATAACAGCATCCACCTCTCTTTTTTCATAGGTGATGTACAAGGAGCAAGAGAGAGAAATATTGGTAGTGGGTCAATAACATCCCTCTTCTTTCAATAATGGTATCCAACCTAGAGCAAGAAATCACTTGAAGTAAATAACAAAAGTTCACAAAGAAACTCACATAAGCACAAAGTCTTCCGTAGCCTCCTTTACCGATCCAGAACAAACGTAACCATAGAGTGAAATGAAGCATAAAGTCTTTGCCTGAAACTACAAAAGATAACTGAATCACAAAGATAAAAATAGCTCAAAGTCTATCTTCTACCTTTTAGAAATGTTCTTAGATAATATTAACACACCCACATTGCTTATTAAATTAGATAAACAAGATATTACTAGGAAAAAGGACATAAGAAATGTTTCCTAAATAACACAGATAATTTCAACACAAAGTCTAAAATAAACCTGCTTATCATTCATTTAACAAAATATGATTTACAATTTTGAGCACAAAGTCTCAAAAAGTATTTCAATTTTGGTAGAGTTTTTGCTCTCTATTATCCAAGATATGATTACAAAAGAAGTCTCCACTATATATAGAGAGAAATCCTCAAAATTTAGATAATATTAAAATACAAAAATATCTTGGTCAAAGATGACTCATCTTTGACTGTGAGATATTTTTCTAAACTTTTTACATGTAATTACATATTACAAAATTGCATGCACTTCTCACAAGACAAAAGTGCATAAGGAAAGAAGAAGAGAGAAGGGGGGAAAATTTTAGTTCTTGCTGCCAGACTTCTTTAGATTAGCATCATACATAGTAATAGATGCCTAAATTCCTATACTGTCTGGCACAACCGTGTTCTTGGAGATGACTCTAGCTCTGATTAAAGCATCTTTTAATGCTGTGATGGCCTTAGCATGACCAGTTAACCTAGATTTTAGATTATCCAGAGTTAACTAAGTGTCTAAAATATTATCCACAGAAGTCATTGAGAAGAATTTCTCTTCAAATCTCTTTGAATCATCCCCTTGAAACTTTGGATCATTTATTTTGCTAAGAGGAATTTGTTATCCCTGAAAGCTAGGTTGTAAGGTAGCTCTTCTAGTCTATTGAGCAGGCATGTGTTTCTCTTCTCACTATCATCCCTAGAAGATTTGAGGTCTTCAACCAACTCCTTGAGTACCTGTATCTTGTATAGTAGCGACTCTTTGATATCCACATAGAAGTCCTTACTGGTAATGACACCGATAAATATTAAGGTGCTTTTCTTCAGGTCTTTCGTCTCCCTCTATTTTCCAAGATATTTTTTAGTATTGTCAATATCCTAAGAGATAAGAGAGAGAAGGTCATCTAAATCTGCCCTCACCTTTTTCATTTTGTCCATCTTTTTAGCAACCTCTGAAAGTAAGGAAACTCCCTGAGTATGCATTTTTTCAATGTAGTCCTCTAGGACTTCCCCTTTAAGTAAGTCTTCTCTACCTTTTGAATGATAGGGTCATCTATAGAGAAAGCCTCTAGGGTTATCGCTTTAGGGGGAAGAGTGAACCTCCTTATTACTGCCGTCAACTGCTCTATTTTAGCCTTGTAATAATCTTTCATCTCCTTTTCTTGGTTAAATTTCTGGACCATGATGACCATAGCAGACTGAAGATTGGTTTTCGCACCTTCATGAGTAACTTTGCCAAGTTCAACATGAGATATGGAATACCTGCTCATTTCAAAACCCTCAAGGGTTATGTCTTATGAAGGATTGGCTATTTCTAGAAATGTTTGCCCTTTTTCCTTGACTAATTTTGAGAGGATCCTTGGCCTTTTAGGAGCCTTAGCTTTCACCGGCACTATTTTGCCAAAATTGAAGTCATCTGGAGAGATGGCTAACTTCTTTATTTTGGGTGTGAATGATGACATCCAAGGTGGGAGAGAAGTACCTACTGTAGTAATGGTTCCCTCAACTAGTGTTACCATGGTGGCTTCTACACTGCTAGTGGTGATAGTGGTCACAGTTGGAGTAACAGGCGAAGCTATACCGGCCATCGATTATGGCTCTTATGTAGAACTCTCTACCAAATTGAAAGAAGGAGATGACAAACTAGGAATGGACCTAGAGGAGCGAGGAGTACCTCTAGAAGCACCTTGAGGATCACCAAATATAACTCTGAAAGGAGAGGTGGCTCCAAAAGAAGGAACACTAATAGGGGAGAGAGGAGAAGGGGGTACCATAGGAGACTGAGGTAGAGAAGGAGATACACTTTTGAGTAATTGTGCCCCTTCTTGGGAAGGTAGAGGATTAGTCTTTTGTTGTTCTGAAGGCTGGTCATCCGTCTCCATTGGTTGGGCTACCTGTGCTTGAGAGCTCTATTCTTCAATTCTTTTGGCCACCACTTCTGGCTCTTTAGTAGTCTTTGACTTTTTAGAAACAAAGATGATTATAGGCTTGTGAAGCCTAGAAGGGGAAGGAACATCACCTTTGTTCTTGGTTCTATTTTCTACTTTCTTCCTCATCTCTGCTTAAAACTCAACCTAAAATCCCATGATAAATTCTTTTAGGATGATCCCTTTGGCTGCTAACCAATCATTGGTGTTAGCCAATATTGGTTCAAATCTTTTCCTCAGAGAAGTTAGTTCCTTCTGAGACCATTAGATTGGAGAAAGAGGGGAGTCAACAATCTTTTCAGCCAGGTACCTGCTATTGATAATGCTACCATCATCGACTAGATTAGAGGGGATCTCTACAAGCCCCAAATATTCAATTTGTTCTAGGGCCAGCCTGCTATAATCCATTCTTCTAGTTTTTTTAGCTGTCCTCAGGTCTATCTAGATGTCCTCAATCATGGGCTCATGGAATTGAGTCTTCTACTTGATCTTGTCTTTGCCTCCCCTGTAGTCAAATTTGTCTCTTCTCTTGAATTATTTTAGAGTGACCGGTTTCATCTCCATTTCCATGACCTTGGCTTTGGTTACTATCACAATAAAATACCTACCAATTTTGACTAAAAACCTGAAACTTGGCTTTTTTAGCTCCATTTGCCTAGTATGCACGACCACCAATTGTCAGCAAAGTTCCATTAGAACCAACTTGTCAGAAGGGAACTTGGGGAGCATATAGGGGTAGCCTTGGAAAAAGCCAACCTGAAGATAGCAAAAAGTGGGAAATTGGAGGAACATACACCTATAGTCATTGACGACTATCCAAGCTTCATTAGATACTCTCTTCTACTCAAGCTGAGGGTTAAAGAGGCATAAAAATATGGCAAAGAAAGCATCATTTACCCTTTTGAAATGGCAGGTTGACCCTTGAAGTGTCAACTAGGGGTAATATGAGTAGACCAGGGTGCTCTTTCTATCCCCTTCAATCGTTAAACCTAGAAAGGTTCGCATTGAAGTAGCTATGTACACAAGGTATGAGGTCATATAAAACATGGAAGAAGTCTATACCTTGGTTAGCTGCTCATGGAGGGCATTGCTGATTTGCTCACCCCAAAAGATGGTCTACTTACCCTGGAGGATGATCTTAATGAATGGGTACATCCATTCATAGAACTATGAGGAAGATGGGAGGCCTCACACTCTGCTAAGAAGGGTGATCAAGTCACTAACTTCTTCAATGAAATCACTCCTCAAAAAGTTCCACAGTCATTTGGATAGACTAGTTCTAGGTGCCTTCAGCCACCTATTATTCATGACTTTCTTCGCCCTTTTAGGGTCTTTGTCATACTCCTTCTGGGCTTCTATGAAGTCAATATTTAGCACTTTAGTAGTGGGAGGGCACATGAAGACCTTGCCAATGAATTTGGGATCTAGCTGAATTATCACATTGCCGCTGGCATTTGAGACTAACCTGGTCTCTTTGTCGTAGAAGTGGGCACATTAGAGGACAAACTCTATATGATGTGCTACCATTAGGAAAGTGGTAACCAAGTGGATTTTGCTTTCAATGATCCTCTTTATTTCAGAGCTTGGGTTCATCACCTTCATTCGAACCATAAACTCGGCCATATCTATGTGGCTAATTTTAGTGTCCCAGATGTCATCGACATTGGAGGTGATCGAAGTGATCGAGAAGATGCCCTGGTACTTATACTTCATCATCTTGGCCTTTTTGGGAGATGTTTCTAACATTGGAACTAGTCTCGATTGGATGGGTGTTGATGAATAAGAGCCTTCAAAAAGAACTGTAGCCATGATCACACAATTAGGGAAAAGGGAGTGTGTTCGTAGAATTTGCATATCAAGTGATCATGACCAAGGGAGGGTACTTAAAAAGACTGGGTCAAAAATTGAGGTAGAAAAGGAGGAAGGAAAAGAAAGGAAAAAGGGGAAAATTCCTCTAGAGTTAGAAAAACTCAGAGGAAAAATGCATAGGTGGTGAAAATCTCTGCTCCTACATAAAAAAGAGAAAGAGTGCAGAGGCAGTGAATTTTTCCACCCTTATAGGAGGGGTGGATAAAATGCAAGGGCGGTGAAATTTGTCACCCCTACAATGTTATTCTACATAAGCAGTGAATTTTGCCACCTCTATAGATCAAGAAAAAAATAGGGGTGGCAAAAATCACCACCCCTACACATTGGGCATGCATCAGTGGCAAAATTTGCCACTGATGCAAGTCTTTAGCAAAGAGGGTGCATGGTGGCAAAAATCACTACTCGTGTATGAATGGGTCAGCACGGGTGGAGAAATTCACTGCCCATGAAGGTGAAGAATGGGGGATGAGATGCATGGGCAGTGAAAATCACTGCCCGTGTGGGTTTGGTGAGAAACCATGGGTAGAGGGGAGGGGCAGCAAAAATTGCTGCCCCAACACGGGAAGAAAGATGGGAAGGTTGACGTGGAGGGGGAGGTGAGAGATGACGAAAATCACCACCCTCCCAACAGCAGGCTGACTGGTCAAAATAATAAAAATAAACCCCAACAATGACAAAAGTGAACTAACTAAGCAAAAAATGGGAAAAGAAAGGAAACAAATGCTAAAAACAAGACCTACTTCGAAAACCACATGCATATTAAGCTCGAATTTGTGAAAACGCACTTCAACTCATTCATCGAATCTCCCAGATGTAAAAGGTAGGAGGAGAGGAGGAAGAATGAGAAGAAATGAGGCCTAAATCAGATTATATGGGGTGAAAAACAACCCCAACAACCCACCACACATGGTAATAAATGCCATGCATGGAAATCAAGGGCATGCAAGGGCGACAAAAATCGCTGCCCTTACAGGTCAGTTGGAAGTTCGGTTGCATGGGTGGCAAAAATTGCTGCCCTTACAAGTCAAGATGCAATGGTAGCCAAAATTGTTGCCTTTACAGGTAAAATACAGGGGTGGCAAAAATTGCCACCCTTGCATGCAAAAGGCAAAAATGCACTAGTGGCAAAAATTGCCGCTCGTGCATAGAAATAGAAGAGAAGAAACACCGACTCTAAAAGAGATAGGAATTGGTTTTTTGAACACATCAAAATCATAATGATTTCAACATTTTTTTGGGAAAATGAGACAAAATGACATTACTAATTTTGAATGGTATCAGCTGGACCAAAATGAGAATGAGGAAAACCCATCTCAAAAACAAACTTAGAGATACAAAAGATGAAACATACAAGGTTCATAGGGGGTTGTTCCTAAAAATTGAGCTAAGCTAATTTTGGAAACAATAGCTGGCTCCTATTGGGGAACTTTTATTAATCAAATTGATTATCGAGAGTAGAAACTAGTCTCTAAGTGCCTTCATCCAAGCCATTAGGCTACAGAGTCAAGCCAAAGATGAAAGAAAAATAGACAAACGTAAAAATTGTACATATATACAAATGGACTTATTCAAGCTTCAAGGATTGAACAGCTTCAAATGTTGCCCACTGTGAGGTAGTGCAAATGGCATTCCATTTTTGTACTCCAGCAAGAAGCTAGCCTCACCACAGAGCTGTTGAATGGTGAATGGGCCTCTCCATAGGGAGTCAAATTTGCCGTGCATCCCTTTTGGTTCTCACCTCTTGCCCCACAACAAGACTTGATCTCCAACTTGGAATTCGTGAACTTTAGTTTTTTTATCAAAGAGTGCCTTCACTTGGTTATAATGCTCCATAATTTGATCCACTACCATGGCTCGTCGCTCATTCAGCTTGGTCAAAAACTTGATTCTTTTGTCGATTGAGCTTTCAAAGGTTGAGTCTTTGATTGCTTTAGTTAACTTGAGTGCTAGTAGTTCAATGGTGATGAAAATTTTCACATTCAATCCATATAAAATCTGAAAAGGTGACATACATATAGCCCTTTTGGGTGTTATCCTATCAGCCCATAAAGCATCATACAGTGCTTTCTGCCATGTTCTCTGATTGTCATCCACCAACTTCCTGATAATAGTGACCAAGTTCATATTACTCGATTCTGCTTGGCCATTTTCTTGAGGAAAATAATCTAAAGTGTGGGATAAGGTAATCCCATAATAAAAACAAAATTGAGTAATTTCATGTGATGAAAAATAGGCCGCATTATCTATTACAATCTTTAGTGGGACCCCAAACCTAGAGATGACATTTTCTTTAAGAAAACTACACACCACTTTAGACGTGGCGTGCTTGGTTGGAATGGCCTCCACCCACTTAGTAAATTAATCCATTTCCATGAGGACATAATCATGTCTGGCACTTGAAGATGGGTTGACTATGCCAATGAAGTCAATACCCCACTACTGAAATGGCTCCTCGATTACTACTGGCTTAAGAGGCAATGCAGGTAGCTTAGGCTTTCCAATAAACTATTGACACAATTTGTATCTATGCACCCATTTGTAGGCACCCTGGAATAGCGTGGGCCAATAATACCTTGCTCATACAACTTTGTGCACTGTCACCTGTGCAAAAAATGCCCTCCACAGGCCAAATTATGGAAAGACTCTAAGAGTTTTCCTTGTTGCACCTTATCAACATAATGAAGAAATGCCCCATCCAAGTTTCTCTTGTAAATACCATTGTCCCATAAAACATAACCAACTTCTTTTAACTTAACATTCCATTTCTCTTTATAAGAAAGATGAGTAGGACACTCACCATATGTCAGAAAGTGAGCAATGTTGGAATACCACTCATCAGTAGTTGCAACAAAGAGGACCGTAGGCATGCCTTCAATCTCTACTTTTTGATTTTTTGCTTCATCTAGAATGTTGTTGGCAATCAACTGGAAAAGACCCTTTCCTCATATGAGCTTGGTAGATTTGATGTCCTGATCAAACTCCTGAGTCTTGGCAATCTAGTTACCTCTCTTCGTACTAAACTCCTGCTGAGTCAAAATGGATTTTACTATTGTGTCTAGTATGAGAACTTCAGTGTGAGAGTTTAGGGTATAAAACCTAAAATACTTGACCGCTTTGACCACTGCGTATGCATGATTCTCTATAAGGGAATATTTTAGCTCATGAACCTTGAGTGGACAACTCATAAAAGAGATAGGAGATTCTACACCTTCTTGATTTTGTTGGACTAAAATGGCCAATAGCGTATGCTCAGAAGCATAACTGTATATTTTGAAACTTTTAGTATAATCTAGACAAACCAAGACCAGTGCGTGAGCAATTGCTTCTTTGATTTCTTTGAACACTGATTTGCCCTCAACAGTCCACCTAAATGTAGCATTGCCTTTCATCATGTTGACAATGTGGTAGGTTTTCTCAGCAAACTCGAGAATGAATCTCTGAAGAAAATTCACCTTTCCAAAGAAAGAGTGAACTATGGTCTTGCTGGTAGGTAGAGTAAGTTCTTGGATGGACTTGACTCTCTCTGAATCAATTTTAATACCTTCTCAGGACACAATGTGTTCGAGAAGTTTCCCTTAGGTTACTTCAAAGACAGATTACTTTGGGTTTAAAGAAATACCATTCTGATGACAGCATTCTAATATCCTTTGCAAATGGTGGACATGCTTAGAATGATGTTTTGAAAACACTGTTAGATCATCCAAGTATACTACAATGAATTTTCCCATTTAATCCTTGAAAGCGAGATCCATCGCCCTTTGAAATGTGGTGCCTACATTTATCAGACCAAAAGACATTCTTCGATAAGTGAAGGTGCCCCAAGGTGTGGTGAATGTTGTCTTATGCTGATCTGCTTTGCCAACTTTGACTTGATTGTATCTCAAAAAACTGTCCAACATTGATAACATTTCTGAACTTGTTACCATATGTAGAACTTGATCCATAACAGGAAGAGGATAGTTATCTTTTAAAGACAACTAATTTAAGTTTTTGAAATCCACACAGATTCGAATTTCACCATTTTTCTTCCTGACAGGCACTATGTTGGCAATCCATGTTGAGTGATGGATTGGGAAAATTATCTGAGCGTCAAGCATTTTTTATATCTCAGCTAAAATAGTACCTGAGATTTTTGGATTGTATTGCCTAGACTTTTGCTTATAAGGTATAGAGTTTGCCTTCATAAGAATGTCTTGCCGAATGTCATTTGGCCTGAGTGATTTCAGATCATCATAGGAATAGGCCAATACATCTATATATTGGCGAAGTAAACTAGCAAGCTTAAATCTCTCCTCAGGAGTGTAGCATTACTCAATGTTTACCATTTTAGGATCTTGCTTGGTTCCCAAGTTTATCTGATCAAAATCTTGAGAGGAGTTTGAACCTGCTCGCTGTTGTTTAATAAACTTATCATGGTTATCAAACAACTTTTCTAGGGAAACTAGACCTTTGGGAATCTTATTCCCCTTAAGCTATAGGAAATCCTCACCTGTATTCGTATTTGACTCAGGAGTTACTTCACATTCTTAGAGTTCACTGCCTTCAAAATGCAATTGTTCAAAACTGTCTTTTTGCTCTAAGAAGGCGATGATTTGATCATCATTGTTAAATACTTGCCAATGGCTGACATTGTTAGGTACACTTGGCTGAAAGACCAGTTCAATAGTGTACTTATCTCCCTTAAAGTTTGGGTGAGGAACTAAGAGAGTAGCGGAGACAGCCAATGCATCTGCCTAGTCACTGAATTCCCTTGGAATGGTAGAGATGTTGAAAGCATCAAAATTTTCAATTTGATCCCAGACCAAATTGTGGTAGTGGTGCAACCTTTCATTTTTCATCTGATAGAAGTTCCTCACCTGGCAGACTACCAACTCGGCATCCCCTTTAGCATGCAGTAGCCTAATGCCTTTTTCTCTGGCAGTGTGTAATCCAAGCAACAAGGATTTGTACTCAATTGTGTTGTTGGTATTGTTGAACTGCAATTTGTAGGACAAAGGAATAATGTCTCCTTGAGGAGATACCAACACAACCCTAGCTCCTAAACCAGTAGAAGAGCAGTTGCCATCAAATTTTAAGGTCCATACCTCATTAGATGCTACTTTTTCTTTGAAAACTCCTTCATTTGGGGAAAGAGGTTCTTCCATGTGTTCATTTTGATTTATCAATTTTCCCACTGTGTCAGCTGAACACAAACTCAAGTTATCACCCGTAAGAGTTTCATCAGATGCCCCATGGATCCCGTCTGTAAATAAGAAGTAGTTTCCCATGCTTGAGGACTCAAATAAAATTTGAGCTTCTGGTGCTGACGATCGGGTAACTACATACCTTGCCTCTTTTTTAGGAAGCAATTTCTTCATGACACCTTGAATTGGGATTCTTGCTTCCAACAAGTCCATACTTGGCTCACCTCCAATGTCTTTATAGAAATTCCACCTGAGCAAGATGTCATAAGATGCTAAAACATCAGCCACTAAAATCATCATTTTTATCTACTTTTTTGGAAAAGCCACAAAAGCATATTGAGCGTCTTTTATCTAACCAAGGAGGGGAACTTGCTTATTTTCCATAGAAAAACACCTCCCAAAAGTTTTGGTCAAAGTTAGGCTAAGGGAATCTACCACCTTTGTGGACATGACATTATCTGAGGCTCTAGAGTCTATAATACAATTACTTAGTTTATAACCATTTATAAGTAGGGAAACATAGAAAGGTTCTATTTTCTTGGGAGTGATAGGAGGAGTCACAACGAGATTGTTTTGCGCTGGTTTATCTCTAGGGGGATCATGAATGGTCTTCAAAAAATATTGTCCTACGAGGATGGCTTTATTTTTCACATATTCTGCTAACCTATCAAATTGTTTTGGGTTAGCCCTCAAATATTCAACCTCTATCATTTGAATTTTAGTCTTTCTAGCATGATTAATTATATCAAATAATTGAAAAGAATATGAAACAGAGGAAGAGAGTCCATCATCTGGAACTTTACCAGTTATGACACTGGTCTAAGCAATAAAAGTGGAAGGTATGGGGTGGTTGGAGGTATTTTTTTTATGAATTACCTAATCTTTTGATTGTGGAGGCAATGGAGTCCCTCATTTAGCAATGGAAACTGCTGGTCGGGGTTCTTCTTTTGCCTTTCCTTTATCATTCTGTGAGGCTAACTAATTTTGAAATCTGGTGAAAACAGTGTAGGATCCATCTAAACCCTCCCCTTTACTTTCAACTTCATCCTAGTAATCCAAAAAACTGATATTAGAGTCGCTAGCTAATTCTTCTTCCTACTCTTCAAAGAGATTAGCATCATCTTATTGGTCCAACTGAGGTTGGAGCATATAGTCATGTTCAGCCTCTAGGTAACTGACTGTAGAATTGACAGGTGCTGCTTTAATGGCCAATTTCCCTGGAGGGGGAGGTAGGCAATTTGGTTGCCCTTAGTTCTAAGTAGCATTACCCTGATATTGCTGATTCTAGAATGTTTTCCTAGGCATATCTCGATATGTAGGGGCAGAAGTACCTTGGGCTATTTGCCTCTTCAAAGATATTAGTTCATTTGTCAATTTTTGCACCATAGGATCTGTAGCACCTATAAAGAGCTTTCAGTAGATGAAGAGAATCTATTTTTACTACGGTCATTTCTGATCTTACCTACCAGAATAAGATCATCTTCAATCTTAGTAGCCAAATTTTAAGCTAATGCTAAATCCATAGGGCCAGCTCACCTCAATAGGAAACTTACTTTGAGAAGTTGCGATTTGATGAAAAAGCACTTGAGATTTTTTGGCGTGGGCTGAGCAACAGTTGGAATCTGGTTCCTCAACTTGTTAAATTTAGCTATGAAATCCCTCATGGGTTTTTGGGACTCTTTTTTCATCTGTGTTAGTTGTGCTAACAAGGCATGTGCATCTTCAATAAGTTTAAACCTAGCTTCAAATTTGGCTTTGAGCGTATCCCAATCAGTTACTAACCTGGCTTACAGGTGATAAAACCAATCCACAGTAGCTCTTTGTAGGGTTTTTACAAAAAATCTCACTGCTACATCCTCAAATTCCACACTGATTACATTGCATGCTATGGAGAAAGTGACAATATGCTCGTTAGGATGAACCTTTTCGTCACCAAAAAACTTAGGAAATTTTTTTCTAAAATTATGAGGTAGTTCATGCAAGGGTGGAGTCAAGTTAAGAGGACCAAAGGAATTACCCCATAGACCTTGAGCCATTATGATAGAATGATTAAATGGTGAGATAACAAACCTTGGTGGAATATTTATAGGTAGGGCACGATTAACAGTAAGAAAAGAAGCTCTACCTTGCGTTGGTGGCCTGATAAGGTTAGGAAGAAAACTCCTAGGCCGTTGGAGGAAAGGTGATGGAGGAAAGAGATCAAAGTTGCTCTACTGTGCCAACTCAAACACGGGGTCAAAAACACTCTTAGCTCTTTGTCTTTTGGTGTAGCATGGAGTTCCTAGATTTTGAATGAAAAAAGGAATTGAAACTGCTTCAAGTTGAAGCTTGAGGCTTCAAGATGCATGTTCGTAATCCCCAGTGGAGTTGCCAAAAAATTGTTGGGTGAATATTTTGTTGTCAACTAATTGATGACAAAATAGGTATATCAACCATATCATAGGGAGATTTACACCATGAAAAGTGTGGGTTTACCAGATCTGGACAAGGTAAATCTCTCCTCTCATCAAGGGGAGGTTCCTTATGAATATTTATATGCTGGATACATATATATAATTAAGCAAAAAATAACACATGGGGTGGTATAACAACATCCACCTCTCTTTTTTTAGAGGTGATGTACAAGGAGCAAGAGAGAAAAATCCTGGTAGTGGGTCAATAACATCCCTCTTCTTTCAGGAATGGTATCCAACCTAGAGTAGGAAATCACTTGAAGTAAATAACAAAAGTTCACAAAGAAACTCACGTAAGCACAAATTTTTTTGTAGCCTCCTTTAACCATTTAGGACAAACGTAACCATAGAGTGAAATGAAGCACAAAGTCTTCACCTAAAACTACAAAAGATAACTAAATCACAAAGATAAAAATAGCTCAAAGTCTATGTTCTACCTTTTAGAAACATTCTTAGATAATATTAACACACCCACTTTGCTTATTAAATTAGATAAACAAGATATTACCAGGAAAAAGGAAATAAGAACTATTTTATAAATAACACAGATAATTTCAACACAAAGTTTGAAATAAACCTACTTCTCATTCATTTAACAAAATGTGATTTACAAGTTTGAGCACAAAGTCTCAAAAAGTGTTTCAATTTCAGCAGAGTTTTTGCTCTCTATTATCCAAGATATGATTACAAAAGAAGTCTCCACATATATAGAGAGAAATCTTCAAAATTTAGAAAATATTAAAATATAAAATATCTTGGTCAAAGATGACTCATCTTTGACTGTGAGATATTTTTCCAAACTTTTTACATGTAATTACATATTACAAAATTTCATGCACTTCTCACAAGAGAAAAGTGCATAAGGAAAAAAGAAGAGAGAAGGGGGAAAAATTTTAGTTCTTGCTGCCAGACTTCTTTAGATGAGCATCATACATAGTAATAGATGCTTGAATTCCTATATTGTCTAGTGCAACCGTGTTCTTGGAGATGACTCTAGCTCTGATTAAAGCATCCTTCAATGTTGTGATGGCCTTAGCATGAGCAATTAACCTGGATTTTAGATTATCCAGAGTTAACTGAGTGTCTAAAATATTATCCACAAAAGTCATTAAGAAGGATTTCTCTTCAAAATCTCTTTGAATCATCCCCTTGAAACTTTGGAGCATTTCTTCTACTGAGAGGAATTTGTTATCCCTAGAAGCTAGGTTGCAAGGTAGCTCTTCCAGTCTATTGAGCAGGTCTGTGTCGTTCTTCTCACTATCATCCCTAGAATATTTGAGGTCTTCAATGAACTCCTTGAGTACCTATATCCTGTATATCAGTGACTCTTTGATCTCCACATAGGAGTCCTTGCTGAAAATGACACTGATAGATATTAAGGTGATTTTCTTCAGGTCCTTCATCTCCCTCCATTTGCCAAGATATATTTTAGTATTGTCAATATCCTGAGAGATAAGAGAGAGAAGGTCATCTAAATCTGCCCTCACTTTTTTCATTTTGTCTGTCTTTTTAGCAACCTTTGAAAGCAAGGAAACTCCCTGAGTATGCATTTTTTCAATGTAGTCCTCTAGGACTTTCCCCTTCAAGTAAGTCTTCTCTACCTTTTGAATGACAGGGTCATCTATAGAGAAAGCCTCTGGGGTTGTCACTTCAGGGGGAAGAGTGAACCTTCTTATTACTACCATCAACTGCTCTATTTTAGCCTTGTAATAATCTTTCATCTCTTTTTCTCGATCAAATTTCTGGACCATGATGTCCATAGCAGACTGAAGATCACTTTTCACACCTTCGTGAGTAACTTTGCCAAGTTCAACATGAGAGATGGAATAGCTGCTCATTTTAAAACCCTCAAGAGTTGTATCCTACAGAGGCTTAGCTATTTCCAAAAAAATTTACCCTTTTTCCTCGACTAATTTTGAGAGGATCCTTGGCCTTTTAGGAGCTTTAGCTTTCACCAGCACTATTTTGCCAAAATCAAAGTCATTTGGAGAGATGGCTAACTTCTTTCTTTTGGGTGTGAATGCTGACATCCAAGGTAGGAGAGAAGTATCTATTGTAGCAATGGTTCCCTTAGCTAGTGTTACCATGGTGGCTTTTACACTACTAGTGGTGATAGTGGTCATAATTAGAGTAACAGGCAAAGCTGTACCAGCCATCGATTATGGATCTTATGCAAAACTCTCTCCCAGATTGAAAGAAGGAGATGACAAACTAGGAATGAACCCATAGGAGTGAGGAGTACCTCCAAAAGTGCCTTGAGGATCACCAAATATAACTTCAAAAGGAGAGGCGGCTCCAGAAGAAGGAACACTGATAGGGGAGAGAGGAGAAGGGGGTACCATAAGAGACTGAGGCAGAGAAGGAGAGATGATTTTGAGTAGTTATGCCCCTTCTTGGGAAGGTAGAGGCTCAGTCTTTTACTATTTTAAAGGCTGGTCATCTATCTCCATTAGTTGGGTTGCCTGTGCTTGAGAGCTCTATTCTTTAATTCTTTTAGCCACCGTTTCTAGCTCTTCAGTAGTCTTTGAATTTTTAGAAACAAAGATGATTCTAGGCTTGTGAAGCCTAGAAGGGGAAGGAACATCACCTTTGTTCTTGGTTCTATTTTTTGCTTTCTTCCTCATCTCTGCTTGAAACTCAGCCTCAAATCCCATGATAAATTCTTTCAAGATGATCCCTTTGGCTGTTAACCAATCATTGGTGTTAGCCAATATTGATTCAAATCTTTTCCTCAGAGAAGTTAGTTCCTTATGAGACCATTGGATTGGAGGAAGAGGGGATTCAATAATCTTTTTAGCCAGGTACCTGCTATTGATAATACTCCCATCATCGACTAGATTGGAGGGGATCTCTACAAGCCCCAAATATTTAATTTATTCTAGGGTTAGCCTAATATAATCCATTCTTCTAATTTCTTCAGCTGTCCTCAAGTCTATCTAGATGTCCTTGATCATGGGCTCATGGAATTGAGTCTTTCTCCTGATCTTGTCCTTGAATCCCCTGTAGTCAAATTTGTCTCTTCTCTTGAATTGTTTTAGAGTGACCAGCTGCATCTCCATTTTCTTGACCTTGGCTTTGGCTACTATTGCAATAGAATACCTGCCAATTTTGACTAAAAACTTGAAACCTGGCTTTTTCAACTTCATTTGCCTAGTATGCATGACCACCAGTTGTTGGCAAAGTTCCATTAGAACCAACTTGTTAGAAGGGAACCTGGGGAGCATATAGGGGTAGCCTTGGAAAAAGCCAACTCAAAGATAGCAAAAAGTGGAAAATTGGAGGAACATACACTCGTAGTCATTAACGACTGTCCAAGCTTTATTAGATACTCTCTTCTGCTCAAGTTGAGGGTTGAAGAGGCATAAAAATATGGTAAAGAAAGTGTCATTTACCCTTTTGAAATGGTGGGTTAACCCTTGAAGTGTCAACTAGGGGTAATATGAGTAGACTAGGGTGCTCTTTCTATCTCCTTCAGTCATTAAACATGAGAAGGTTTGCATCAAAGTAGCTATGTACACAAAGTATGAGGTCATATAAAACTTAGAAGAAGTCTGTACCTTGGTTAGCTGCTCATGGAGGGCATTGCTGATTTGTTCACCCCAAAAGATGGCCTGCTTACCCTAGAGGATGATCTTAATGAATGGGTACATCCATTTGTGAAACTGTGAGGAAGACGGGAGGCCTCACACTCTGCTAAGAAGGGTGATTAAGTCATCGACTTATTCAATGAAATCACTCCTTGGAGAGTTCTGTGGCCATCTGGATAGACTAGTTCTAGGTGCCTTCAGCCACCTATTATTCATGACTTTCTTTGCCCTCTTAGGGTCCTTATCATACTCCTTCTGGGCTTTCATGAAGTTGATCTTTAGCACTTCAGTAGTGGGAGGGCACATGAAGACCTTGTCAATGAATTTAGGATCTAATTGAATTATCACATTACCGCTGGCATTTGAGACTGACCTGGTCTCTTTATTGTAAAAGCGGGCACATTAGAGGATGAACTTTGTATGATGTGCTACCACTAGAAAAGTGGCAACCAAGTGGATGTTGCTTTTAATGATCCTCTTTATTTCAGAGCTTGGGTTCATCACCTTCATTTGAGCTATGAACTCAGCCATATCTACGTGGCCAATTTCCATGTCTCAAATGTCATTGACATTGGAGGTGACTGAAGTGATCAGTAAGATGCCCTGGTACTTGTACTTCATCGTCTTGGCCTTTTTGAGAGATGTTTCTGACATTAGAACTGGTCTCGATTGAATGGGTGTTGATGAGCAAGAGCCTTCAAAAAGAACTATAGCCATAATCACATAATTAGGGAAAAGGGAGCAAGTTTATGGAATTCACATATCAAGTGATCATGACCAAGGGTGGGTACTTAAAAAGACTAGGTCAAAAATTGAGGCAAAAAAGGATGAAGGAAGGAAAAGAAAGGAAAAAGGGGGAAAGTCCTCTAGAGTTAGAAAAACTTGGAGGAAAAGTGCATAGGCAGCAAAAATTGCCGCCCCTGCATAAGGAAGAGAAAGAGTGCAGAGGCGATGAATTTCACTACCCTTAAAGGAGGGGTGGATAAAATGCAAGGGCAGTGAAATGTGTCACCCCTGCAAGGTCAGCCTGCATAGGCAATGAATTTCACTACCTCTGTGGATCGGGAAAAAAGTAGGGGTGGTGAAAATCACTGCCCTTGCACATTGGGCATGCATTGGTGGCAAAATTTTCTACTGATGCAAGTCTTTAGCAAAGAGGGTGCATGGGTAGCAAAAATCACCACCTGTGCATGAATGGGTCAGCAAAGGTGGCAAAATTCACCACCCGTGAAGGTGAAGAATGGGGGCCAAGATGCACAAGTGGCAAAAATTGCTACCTATGTGGGTTTGGTGAGAAACTATGGGTAGAGGGGAGGGGCAGTGAAAATCACCGTCCCAACACAAGAAGAAAGATGGGAAGGCCGATGTGGAGGGGGAGGTGAGAGATGATAAAAAATTGCCACCCTCCTAAGAGCAGGCTGACCAGTCAAAATAACAAAAATAAACCCCAATAATGACAAAAGCAAACTAAGCAAAGAACGGGAAAAGAAAGGAAATAAATGCTAAAAAGAAGACATACCTCAAAAGCCACACACGCAACAAGCTTGAATTTGCAAAAATGCACTTCAACTCATTCGTTGGATTGCCCATATGCAAAAGGCAGGAGGAGAGGAGGAAGAATGAGAAGAAATGAGGCCCAAATCAGATTATATGGGGTGAAAAACAACCCCAACAACCCATCACACATGGTAATAAATTCCACACATAGAAATCAAGGGCATGCAGGGGCAGTAAAAATTGCCACCCTTACAGGTTGGTTGGAAGTTCAATTACATGGGTGGTAAAAATCACCGCCCTTGCAGGTCAAGATGCAATGGCAGAAAAAATTGCTGCCTTTGCAAGAAAAATGTAGGGATGGAAAAAATTTCCATCCTTGCATGCAAAAGGCAAAAATGCACTAGTGTATAAAATTGTTGCTCATGCATAGAAATAGAAGAGAAGAAACACCAACTCTGAAAGAGACAGGAATTGGTCTTCTGAACACATCGAGACTGTAATGATTTCAACATTTTTTTTGGAAAAATGGGATGAAAAGACATTACTAATTTTGAATGGTATCAGCTGGACCAAAATGAGTATGAGGAAAACCCATCTCGAAAACAAACTTAGAGATACGAAAGATGAAACGGACAAGTTTTGTAGGGGGGTTATTCCTAAAAATTGAGCTAAGCTGATTTTGGAAACAAAAAATCTCTAAAGGTTTAATGGTCTGGTAGAGAAGGTGCTCTCCAATGGGTCATCGTTAGGTTAAGTGTAGGTTGGAGAAGGGTAATCTCCAATGGTTCACGGTTAAGGTAAGGTGGAGAAGGTGTTCTCCAAATAGGTTAATCGATTAGTTATATTGGTAGGTTGGTTTCAATTATGTAAAAGGGGGAAGAGATGTATTCCTAAGTGGTCATGAAAGTATAAAGAGGAGGTTAAATATTTTGATTGACAAAGACAATGATGGTAAGATGGGTGGGATTATAAACATAAGCCCCTATCATGATTTTACTTTGTTATTAGTTTAATGGTTAAACAAGGTAGCTTGATCACATGGTGTCAAGTAAGCTAAAAAATCCCTTGATTTGTGGAAGATAAAAGGGGACATGGAGGATAGGTAGTGGATGATATGTACGGTAACCTTATTATGGGGATATCTTTCCCCTTATATAGGTAACCTAGAAACCATGATAGATAAGTCCATGTCATATGCTAGGTGTAGACTGATTGATGCATGGAGTCTAGTGATGTTATTGTGAAAGCCAATTATATCTTTCTTGAGATTAATTATTTTTTATTTTCATATAGGGTTTATTATTGCTCCATTTGATAGGTTTGGGAAATTGATCAATGTGAGAAGCTTTAAATGATTATTTTTGACAAATTTGACTTAGCCATCCTTTAAAAGAGTGGTCTAAGTTTGGATTTGTTCATGTTTGATAGCTATCCTTCAAGGGATAAGTCTAACTTTTAATTAATTTAGATTGTTTTGGGTAGATATCTTTCAAGGGATCAGTTTGTATGCTATATATATTGACCTAAGTGATAGTTTGGTATCCTAAATTATTTATATGTTGGTTAGACATGGACTATCTATATAGGCCTAGAATTTTCCTTTATGGAGGTAAATCTATAGCACAAGGAGGTTGATGATGGGTAAAAAAGGTAGTTCACGTAATAACAACCATGGGAATCTATCTTAAAAAGGTTAGAAAGTACCATGAGGATCATGCCATGGGTAGAGCCATGGTATCCATGATTATGATTTAGGCTAAGGTTGTGAAAGATAATCATATTATCCTATTTTTTATTAGTTGCCATTAAAAATAAGGATATGAAAGTGATTGAAAACAAGGGATGAAGTTAAGTTAGACACAAGATGATAAGGAACTTGGTTTAACCAAAGAATAGATATGTAAATGCAAAAGTATTTGAGGAGGTTGAGGTTATGATATGCCCCAGATCCACGCTTACATTAATGGTTGATGTCAATTGGGAGAGTAGGTGTCCCCTAGTTACTTTTTGATACTTGATTAGACATCCAAAATATTTGGGTTGACAAAAAGGTGAGGTTGGTTAGGTGATATTTTGGTGGATAAGGGTAATCTCCAATAGTTGGGATAGAAGGTGACTTTTAAATAGGTTGGGTAATGTGCAAATGGGTTTCTCCAATTTGGTATACCACTTGGTTTAGGTTGGGTTGATAGATAAGGTATTTTTCAATGGTTGCATGGTTAAGGTAAGGTGGTTGGTTGGTGAGTGCTTAAGTATCCAAAGTAGGATGTGATCCCAAGAAGGCATAAATGATTGGTTAGGTTGGTAAGGTGGATAAGGATAATCTCCAAAGGTTAGGTAGGTTGGTGGAAAAGGTAACTCCACTAGGTAGGGGGAGAAGGTGATTCTCCAATAAGTTTGGTTGAGTAAAGGAGAAAATTAATCTCCAATAGTTTAGGGTTGGTTGGTTGATAGGTTGAGGCAAAAAGGCCAAATGTTAGTTTGGTCAATTTCTAAGGTATGGTTTGGGTTGATAGATGGTCAAAGTCTTATAGATGGAAAGTTCTCCTAATTTTATCTTTTCATGGAGGTCGAGGTGGAAAACTGATCCCAAGGTGAAAGTGTTGGTTAATAAGAGGGTTTAGGAGAGGTCAAGATGACTTCATCCACCTTCTAAAGGGTCATTAGTTGTTAGTGATTAGTAGGTCAATTTTATAGGTGGTGGTTTAGGTGGGATGTCCTTTATTGCACAAAGGATAGTTAAATGTTTTTGGGCTTGATTTTGGTATGTTACAGTAGGTTTGGCAACACTATCCCAAAATAAAGGTAGTTTAGATAAGAGTGTTTGATTGTCCCAAGGAGGGAGCTTGGGTGAGATAAGGGTAGGTTGGAAAGGTTTTTTTATTTTTATGGGTTGGTTTTTGTTTAGGTTGTTAGTTAGTAAGGCTGATTTGATCATGGGTAAGGTTGGGTTGATGGTAGGTAAGGTAGGGTTAATGATAGGTAAGGTAGGGTTGATGGTAGGTTCTACAAAATTGGTAAGTAGAAGAGATAGGTTGGTTGGTTCCACATTGATGAGCTGAAAAAGTTGGTTGGTTTATTCCACATGGGTGAGTGGAAAAGGTTAGCTAGTTGGTTCTACATGGGTGAGTGTAACAAGTTGGTTAGTTTGTTCCACATGGGTAAGTTGAAGAGGTTGGTTGGTTTCCTTGATTATAATTTCAAAGGAAAGTTGAGAGGGTCCCACTTGGTTAACAAGTAGTTTGGTTAAGGGTTGGATTATGGTTTCCTTAGTTATAGGTTGACTAAGAACTAAATCTAATAGATGGACCTCATTATGTTGAGGGATTTAGTTATTGGTGTGTACAATAATGGGTGAAAAATAGAGGTTCAATGATGGATTGCTCTTGAGTTTGTGAGTTAATCAATTGGTTTGATGAGGTTAGTTTGATATATTTAGTTGAGCTGATAAGGTTGGCTGATTTCATAGGTTGGGTATGCTTGATAAGGTTGGTTGGATTGATAAGGTGGGTTTGTTGGGTAAATTTTTTTGATATTTGTTGGTTTTATCTGATAGAGTTGGTAAGGTTGTTAAGATGGGTTGGTTTGATAATTTGGGTAAGGTTGATAAGGTGGGTTGGTTTGATAGGTTAGGTAAGGTAAATAAGTTGGTTTAATATTTGTTGGTTAGATGGCAAAGAGGAAAGACAAAATCTTAGTGTTGATATAGAGAGGGCTACCTCAAAGTGGGTTGGGGTAGGTGACCCAATGGTTGATGAGATTGGATAGGTTGAATTTGAGGTTGGTCATGATAATTATTAAGTTGGTGTTGATGGGTTGTTGGTTGGGTATGATGTTGTTTAAATGATCATTCATAGGTTGTTGGTTGGTTGTGGTTGAGATTTGATTTGTTTCAGGTGAGGTTTGATTGGTCATGGGTACAAAAAATTAATTATTTTACTTTGATTATCTGGTCTATTAACATTGTAACCAACTTAAATGATAGCTGATAGTTTGTTGGCTAGTTGTAGTTGAGGTTTGATAGGTGATAGGTAAAGTTTGATTAATTATGGGTGAGGTTAGGTTGGCTATTGATGATGTTAGGTAAGGTTGATAATGTAGGTTGAGGTAATTTATATGATGGTTGGGATGCTTGATATGTTGGTTTTGGTAGGTAGCCCAAAGTTTGACAAGGTTGGGGTGATTGATATGATAGATGTTGATAGGTTGTTTATTGAGTATGATGATGATAAAATGGTTGTTGATAGATTTTTGGTTGGTTTTAGGTGAGATTTGACTAATTATAGGTAAGGTTAGGAGCATAAGTGGCTTGTGATGTAAGGTATCACTCTAAGGCAATATGGTTATTCTCTAAGATCCTAGAAAAGTTAGGATCTTTAGGAAAGAATATAGGAGGGCTCCCCATTGGACAAGACAATGGAAAAAAAATGGTAAAAGGTAGGTTTCTCACAAATCAAAACAAAGAGAAGACAAAAAAGTTAAAAAGGCAAAACACACACTAAAGTACGTTACCTCCTAGGGTTATTTTTAGTCTCTCTTTTGACTTATGCCTTAAGTTACAAAGAATGTTGGAAGACTTGGATTTTAGAGTGGGTACTAAAAGGGAAGTATATGGATAGTTATGGCTCTCAAAATCTATATTGAAATTTAGTAAATGGATTTATGTTGGGGCCTACCTCCTCACTTAACACATCACAATGATAAGGGTGTCGGGTGCTTAGCCAAGATATACTAATTTTTAGAGTTTAAACTCAACTAGAGAGATGATTTTTGGTTTCTCTTCTTGGTAGTGAAGTCCAAGTAAGATAGCCAAAGGGTGAAGGTTTACGACTAGGTGATGAAATCTTAGTCAGGCCTTATGTCAGGTATTAAGATGTGTTGATTGATAAGTGGTTTGATATGTTTGTGGTAAAGAGGTGAAGTTATGATTGAGTACTTCACTTTAATTTAACTAAGTGAGCTAAACACACAAGCAATCAATGTATGTAGTTAATTTTAAACCCATAAGAAATTTTTAATTTCATTTTATGAGCATAGAATAAAGAAAGGGGCAGGCACCTAGATGATGTTAGGGCCCCACTGGGTATGATGTTTATCTTAATTTCCACTCATTTATTAATTTTGGAAGAAGATAAGAAATTGGTAATAAGGGTGTGGTATAAATACCTAGTTGGTGATGTGTGCATAATCCAGATGATGGTGGAGAATTCCTCTTTGGTTAGGAAGGGATAATTTACAAATAAGAACACACTAACAAAGGGAGTTGTTAGAAAGATAGTTGAACAGACTGCCTAGCATGAGCTATATCCAAGAAACATATGCTTGCTAGGAACTTGTCAATCCACTATTGATAAAAATTAAGTTTGAAATGATAAGGTAAAGTACTTTCATAAAGTAAATGAAATGAAATACAAAAATAAAGTAGAATTCTTGTTAAAGGAAATGACTAGCTAGGTGAGTTGAGTATGGATGCTTTTTAAGAGCCTAAGGCTAGACACTTAAGTTATGGGCCTGTGAAGTTTTCAAAATTTATAAAATATATGAACAAGATATTTGTTTGTAATATTCAATAATTGAGGTGATTTTAGGCCCATAAGATAACTATGAGTACCAATGGCTACTAATGCATAAGACATAAAAAGAAGTCACACTAGATAATCATTCATAAGAGATAAATAAAAGAGAATTAAGTAATAGAGGACCACCATAGGAATTTTTATGGGGTAGGATAGGCCAAAGAAAGAGATGAAAGTGTAATAAATTCACCAGTGAAAGAGAAGCACACTTGGAAGAAAGTGTAGCATTGAAATATGGAACTAAGGAGGCTAAATTATGCACATGTGGAGCACTATACCCAGGTGGCCATAAGAATGGTGAAGGTCATGCCAAAGTAAACAAAACATAGGATTAAGATCATCTAAACAAGCTAGCATCTACCCAATGGTAGGTAAGAAGTGACTATTTGAAAACACCTATCACTTCACCAAAAATACCATTTAGAGAAGTTAATGTGGTGATGGTGGAGGCACAAAGATCCACATTAAATTAAAATGTGGTGACAATTTTTTGTGGATTTCATAGTTTTTAGAAAATTTCAATAAATCTAGGTGCCACCATGACATTACTCACATGCAATTAAGATGATATGTCAAATTAGGGTATAAAGGAATGAAAATCCAACTAGAATAGGTTACAAACCTTAAGTGAAATTGAGAATAAAAATAGAGATAAACTAGAGATGAAAGTGAGAAAATGCTACTATAAAGTGATCAAGCACCCATAGATGTAAAAGGAGAATGATTGAATAGGGATTGAAATTATGTTCCCATCAAGATTGGAATAGAAGAGTGTGGGAAAATAATTGTGAGAAAAAAGGATACAAAAAATATTGAGTGACATCAAGGTTGCCATTAATGAGGAACAAATATTGAGAGCCAAATTCATAGTCACAGACCTTGTGACTATGAGAATCACCAAGAAACATTACAAGATTTGGAAAAATAAATATACCATGCTTCAACACTGGTTGATTCAGAATGGGAAATAAATGGATGAGTTCTAGTCCACCATAGGTATAGAAGGATGACAAATGAATGTAGATATTAGAGGAGATAACCACTATAAAGAAGGTACAACCAGTTAAGGGTGTGAGAATTGTTAAGGTTGACCTTAAGGCACTCACCAAAATGTCATATAGGGAAATACAGTTTCCCCTAGAGGTATTAATAGGGAAAACTTGGGATTCTTTCATGAATACCTATAGGCTGAAAGAATACAACCACCATAACCTAAGTAATGTGAAATAACTTAACCATGATTGGGTGGTTGATACAAGAGCCAAGAAAGAGGTGGGTGTAAATTTTTTTAATGTTTCCATTTAAGGTAGGCTTGTGACCATTAGTATAACCCAACTTTATGAGTCACCATATTTTGGAAAGGTAGAAGAACTCATGTAGTTTCTCCTATCATGTGTTTATAGAGACCACTTGTACTTTATAAGGAAACACATGTGGATAATGGTGTACCTAATTGGTAGAATCACCAGACTCCCAAACTTAAGTGTAGACATCCACTGGATGATGGTGGATGGCATAGAAGTAGATAGGGTCACAAAAATCCTTGGGTACTATAAGGAAGGATTCACATTCCCAATAAAGGAAATATAAGACCTTGACACAAGGGCCACAATTCAACTCATGAGTTCTAATATTTACCCCAATAGATGGTGGATAGACATCACTAAGACCTACTTGTGTATCACTCATCATGTGTCGTAAGGGGTCAAGTTCAACATTGCTAAATTCATTGCAAAATAAATGGTGAAGAATGCACTTGAGTGCCATATGGTATGAGAGACCTTTAGATGGGGGTTAATATTGATATTAATGGTCATGAAAGAGATTATTATTCTTGACGATAATGAAGACAACCTCTGGGTCTTCCCAATGCATAAGGACTCCCCAATGCTAAAGTACCAACACTTCACCTGCCTACCCTCCTCCCAAAAATATAAGAAATGAGTAATGGGGTGGTGCACCCAATACATTGAGGTGTTTGGGATAGAATGGCTTATCCTTGATGAAATCCCTAAAAACATGTTTGGAATATTTATATTCACCATCATGTAAAATTTCTATGTAGTGTGCCTAACACTCATAAATATAAACCTCTCCAATTGGCTCAAACTCCCTTACACATTATTTACAAAATATTTTAAAGAGGCATTAAGGAGGATAACTAATGCACAATAACTAGACATCCTAGTGAAGGTCATGGATATGGAAATAAGTAGGTTGAGGTACCAATATGCTAAGAAATAAAGCTATAAAAAAGAGGAGGATGAATCTGACTACATGGACCTCCATCCCCTTTAGAGGGTAATTGTCATAGGGTGCATCTTCAATTTGTTTTATGAGATAAAGCCACAAAAGAAGGGCATTGACCTTGAGAAGGATGATGATCACCCTCTCTAGATCAATGAAGAAGGAAATTTGGTGTGAATAGTGTAATATAAGTCTCCTTAAAATAAATAGGGAGAGACACTTGAAGAAATATAGGAGCACATTAGGCTGAGGGTTACCTCTGGTGAATAAGCAACTCCTTCATCCCCAAAGAAAAAATGCATAACCCTCATTCCAATGAATACTTCTCCCTATACGAAGGAGAAGAAATATAATTATAAGGGTCGCATTGTGATTCCAAAAATAAAATTGGTGGAAATGGAGGTGGAAGAGGCTTTCATGTAAGGAAGGGAGGAGGAGATAGAGGAAAAGGTAAAAGAAGGGATAAAAGTATACATTATCTAAAAAAAAATAAGTGGGAGAAGATCTTAGTGCCTAGGAAGTTCAAAAGGCCCTCCAAGGTGGCACAACCACCATGCTTGGATAACTAGACAAGATGATGAGTGCCTCATCTAAATAGCCCTCCACATAGCCCCCTTAAATTGAGGAGGAAAAGAGAAAGGCATGGAGGAAACTAGGAATGAGTGAGGTAGATATTTTGAAGGCATTGTGTTGGAGAAGAAAAGGAAGGACATGAAATAGATAGGCATGACTCAGGAAGATATTGAGAGATTTAAAGCCAAGGAAAATGTGGCTGATGAAAAGAAGGCCATAGAAGAGAAGGCGAAGAAGAAAAAAGATAGGAAAGAGAAGGAAAAAGAGGTTACCATAAGCACAAAACAACCTAAAAAAGTAGAAAAAAGTGCCTAGCACCCCCACCAACAAAGCAAATGAAGTTGTATAATAAGCGCACACAAGTAGTGAAGGGGTGCCTAAAGAAAAGGAAGGAGATGATGGCACCTTATAAAAATAACAAATAGAGAGTGTCATAGAGACCTAACAAAAACATAAGGGAACATTGGAACCAAAGGAGTACCCTTGTAGGTTAGTGTTGAGGAACCCTAGGAAGAAGAAGTAGAAAAAGGGGATAATTTTAAAGAATAAACCCTCTAAGAATAGGAATAAAAAACCTTATAGGGAAGTGCTAAAGGGAATGATAACACTGATAAAGAGGAAAAAGAGAACACATAACTAGCCATCATAGAAGAAGAAGGTACATAGTGGAGCCTTAGGGAGAAGGTGTATAAAGGGTGGGTAGATGAATATTTTTATATGTTTGAATATATGCCCCCAAATCCACCATAAACAAGATGTATAAATAGCTTTCATTTTAATTCAATAGCTACATGGATGAGCCTCACTTTGAGGCACCTCAAAAGGCCATATTAGGTGTAGATAAACCTGAAGAGGGGC
Source organism: Torreya grandis (assembly GCA_037957365.1). Lineage (NCBI taxonomy): Eukaryota > Viridiplantae > Streptophyta > Pinopsida > Cupressales > Taxaceae > Torreya > Torreya grandis. Next base: position 879,448 of record JARHVA010002761.1, on the reverse strand, counting down.
ATGACTCCCTTATCATAAATCCCTATGTCATGATCTTAGTGAGGTTATAAAATTCACTCATTTTAATGGACACTGAGGTCATTTTAAATAACATCATTAATGATGTTAGGGCAAATAAATGGAAGAAAATTTCCATAGATGACAAAAAGGAAGCATAGGCCATGAAGTTAAAACTAAAGTATCTAATGGGTCTCATAAAGACCATTGAGCTATCACTTTTGGTTGGCTTTGATACATCTAAACTCTCAGAGGTTGGAAAAGATTCATACTAGTGGATCAAATGCTCTCAAGGTTAAAAGTAGAATCGATATAGGAAGAAGAAGAAGAAGAAGAAGAAGAAGAAGATGATGATGATGATGATGATGATGATGATGATGATGATGATGATGATGATGATGATGATGAAGAAGAAGAAGAAGAGCCATGCATCATGTTATATGAAGAAATAGATTCCAATCTCAAAGAGGTGGAATACCTCTTCACAAAACTCCAAGAAGGTGTAGATGCAACTAAAACCATCTTCATTAACTTTTCCAACCAAGCATCAATCATAAGCATGTGCCTCAAGTAGGAAAATAGGGAAAAGGAAGAATTGATGGTGTAAGTGTAATATATGAACAAGGTATAGGACACAAAAAAATGGGAAGTATCAATGCACTAAGAACACAAATAAAGGACTAGGATCATAACTTGGAAGTACTCTTCCATGCCTTGCAAACTAAGGATTGTTAATAAGGAGCAATCCTTGATTGAGTAGTGATAAAGGCTAAGGAAAATCTTGTGGCCTTTAGAAAAGAACTAGAGAAGTTAGATGTGATCATGATTAGAACCATCTCTACAAAGATAGATAGTGTTACTAAGGAAATTAAGATTATTATTAAGGGATTTGAGGAATTCAACACCAAACTTAAGGAAAACACACCCAAATTATGCATGCTAAAGGCTTTGGTAGCCTAGTCCTTGGGCAAACTAATAATTTTATATGGGGTAATGTCAAGACCATATTTTGACTAAGTATGGATCCATGACAACTTGATAGAAATATTGGCATGAGGAAATCAATTAAGTTAATTACTATTTTGATTCCTTTTTACACTAGTTGGAAGAATTGATGCACACCTTACATCAGTTGGTAGGTGGATAACCAATTCAATAATGTCTTGGGCATTTTTAAGGAGTGGCTACATGTAGTGATCATAACATGAAGGATACAAGGTAATAGCTATGGCATGATTATTTCTAAAGCTCTAGCTCATTACCTAGCATGTGTAACTCTACCTTAGTATAAGATGCTCTTATGTGCTATAAAACTGAGATTGAATGAGTGAGAAGAGAGACACAATTGGATACAACAAATATTTGGCAAATTAGTACTGGATGTAATGGATACCATTAATATTAGGACTAGTTAAGATGCCACGAGGGATATATTTATATATTCCCATGCTCTCCTATGAGCCTCTAGGCTTTTAAGTATTTTGAATTATACATACACTCTATTTTACATGACATGAACTCTATTCTATATTTAAACTATGTGTAATGAAGGAGAATAGTTGCTGAAATACATGGTTTTCCTAGTTTTAATGTCTTTCACTACTCACTATTAAAATGCATAAAGAATGTAATGATTATAATGTTATAACTTTGATATGTATATGTTAGGTTTAATCAATATTTTGGTTTAGGTCACTGATGGCATCCTTATGTTCATCAATAACACCATCATAAGATATAAAATAGCATAAGTATAGATAAGATCCCATGCCAAATGATGATGTATGTGCATAAAGTGTGAGCTTAGTATGAAAAAGTGAACTGAAGTAACCCCTTGACCCTTTAAAAGTACTTGAATGACACTAATCTTAGTGAAATAAAGGCTTTCACCCATCATATTATAGGACCAACTCAATATAGGCTTATGCCCTTATAGCTAGAACTAGCAACCCTATAAAAATATTACACCAATGAACCTACCAAAGCCTTTGTTGAAATGATCGTGTCTTATAAGTAATGAGTTATGCCTTGGCAGAACTAGCCCAATGCAGGCCCCAATCCTTTCTCTATTGTGCTTTAGGTGAGCTCATAAGGCTTGTACCTTATGTGAATTGATGTCAGCATAGTCAATTGATAAATTTTGAGCACTATGGGAATATACTGAGTTTGCACCCAATTGGAATGAGTCTAGAACTGACATGGACAACTAGATAAGCACCTAAATCCATAAATGATGAATTCAAACCCCCAAAATCTTTTATAATATATTAATATCAATATATATATATATATATATATTGATATTAATATATTATATATATAGACACACACACACATACTTGTAACCTAAAAATTTGGGGGCTTAGGAAATAAATTGTATATGTTCAATATAACCAGTTGTAGGATACCTGTATAGATGAACTCAAAGTTCTAGTTTTGAATGGAACTATGTTGCTTCAAATTTCAAATGAATTTATACATTTTAAATTAAAATCATAGTATCTATATATTTAATTTTTTTATAGATCCCATAACATGCATACTTATTAATATATGGGTTTGGGAATAAAATGGTTAAATCCATAACAAAATAACCTAGGTACAGATAAGTGATTGAGAAAACTATTTTTTATGCATTCAACTTTCAGAACAATTATACACATGAGGAGGTTAATGTTGATATGATAGAGTTAAGATTTCAATTGAATTCATTATTTACAAACTACGTAAAAGTTTAGCTATGATTGTGTATTATTACTACATATTTTTTTTGGTTTATGTTTTGAGTAAGATTTTTGCATAGTTGGTGAAAAGAATGGGTATGTGGATTTATATATATCACTCACATGAGGGGATTTATGTGGTCAAATTTGAGTTATTATATAAAAAATCCTAAGATGGGAATAGCCATTTGAGTGTATGTGTTTGATCATATGCATTTAATTTAAATCTTAATTTGAATCAATTGATTTGATTAAATAGAATTGGTATAAATATTTGGTTAAGTATGAAGTGTGAATCGCATGAAATTCTATGTGTTTTTAGTTATACAAGTATGTTTGGATTTATCTAGTTTATAAAAAGGGCTATGGGGATATTTTATTAACTGGATATATATATATATATATATATATATACATATATATATATATATACATATATATATATATACATATATATATATATATACATATATATATATATATACATATATATATATATATATATATATATATATATATAATACTCTAAGACATTAGATAGTGGATGTCTTCTTAGAATATACCCTATATAATAAAGTATATGTATTGTATAGAAGTCATAATTGAGAGTTATAAAAATATACATATAGATGGTATAAGTTATTCATGTGTGTTTATGTATTATAACTGAGAATTATTATAATATATGTCTATGTCTGTGTATATGTATATGTATATGTGTACACAAACACACACATTCATAGTTGTGTTATGTTTTAAAACATTATTACCATAACAATGTGAATGTGGGTGTTTGTATATATTTTAATGTTTGTATAAAAGCATTAAATAAGTTATTTATGAGTTTAAAATATAAATCATATTAAGATGTTTTGGAATGGATTTTTTAATATATATGTGGAATATGAATAAATAAAAAATCCTATGTTATAATGTTTGTTTTGGAGATGAAATAACATGATAAGTTGCTTTGTGATTAAAGTAACTGACATTCTAGATAAATCAATACTTGGATGGTATGTTATATTTAGGACTATTTTCTATTCTATAGTAAACAAGATGATATTTGATTGAGTACACTACATTTGATAGATTAAATGTGTGTATTTAATATTTTTGTACTTAGCATATTTTTATCAGCTAAAGGGAAATGTTTTAAATGAATCTATTAGTTTTTATATTATTATATATTTGAACCAAATCTCACATTTTTAAATATAAGTAGTGAACAAATTCCACTGGATTAATTAGCACCATCAATGTAAGATGAGGTGTAATCCAATTGAGTGGTGTTTATGAAATTAACTAGTCCATGAGATTATTAATTATTGAAAGCTTTGGCCAAAGTACAGTTATAATTAAACATTGTCATTTAATATGTGGATATAATTTTCATATTTGTGTGATATCATGTTATAACAAATTTATTTATGGTACACATTATGTATTACATATCTACAACGCATAGGTTCTAGTTTGTTACTCTAGATTTTTGCACCATAACTATCTACCCATATGTGAAGGGAGGGTCATACCCTTATTAGGAGATAATGTGGGTGATCTATGGTCTATGGTTTATGTGGCATATTTATGAGATGATGCTATCCCTCCTAGTTGGAGTACTACATTAAAGACTTCACTTAAGATTACAAATTGATACTTGAGTCATGGAAACTCATGATCTATGGAGATTTATATCATGTATTATTATTTGAGATATTATTTATTTCTAAGAACTATAATATTTATTCATTTTAATTCTATAGTAGTGGTTGTAATATTATATAAGCCATGGCTAAATCTGTATTATTTTATTAACGATTTAGATTAACTATTTATTGATTTCTCATCATTGTTCATGATTGTTATATCTGTTCATGGTGATTCTTAGCTAAGTGGATTATATATAAAACTTATTGGTTAAATAATTGAATGAATTTAGTTAAGAATCACTAATTAAATTTCTCATAGTGAAATTTTTAAGATACATATGTGTAGTTAATTTTAAAAAAATACTATATTCTGGTAAAACCTAGTGGGGTTGTTACATTGTGGTATCAGAGCTAAGTCTCAAACTCTAAGACTTAATGTTTCCACTAATGTAAACTTATTATTATGTTAATAAAGAATAAAAAAGGTGCATACTAAACTAGGAGGTGAGGTTAATTTGAATATTGAACTCCCTTTTGATCCAAATTAGATTACCACTAAGCAGCTACAAAGTTGGACCAAACCCTCATGACCATGCAAGAGACTTGGGACCAAATTGTGGCCCTATAATAGGAAGTTATTGTATATGAAGTGGAGAATGATCATGAGGAATGTAAATATCACCCTGATGAGCAATAACATCTTCAAGAGTAGAGGCATGATGAAGTGTCATAAGATGCAAGATCTTGAGTAGCTACATAGTTGACATGGGATATGAAAAAGGTAAATCCACCCAATTTCAATGGAACCATATTGAGAGATGGAGATAAATCATGGTTGATAGAAATGGAGAAATATTTTGAGATTTAGAATTACTCTAAAGTCAACAAAGTAGTTTAGGGAGCTTATCATCTTGTTGGTGAACCAAAAACTTAGTACATAAATAACAAGCTCAAGATGAACCTTGACTCAACCACCACCACTTGGGAATATTTTGTGACAATATTTAGGTCATGATGGATTCCAAATCTATAATCCAATCAAAATATTATGGATTTTCAAAATCTTAATCAAGGGGATTTATTAGTAAATAAATACTAGAAGTAATTCACCAAGATCTTTAAGTATGTACCTTAGTATCAAGAGGATGAGAATTTGAGTCAAGAAATTAATCATGGGATTAAAACCCAAAATTGGTTGTGAAGTAGATGTGCATGGTCCATCTACCATGGATCAAGTGTTCAAGAAAGTAGTCAAGTAAGAATAAAAACTAAAATCTCTTTCCCAAGTCAGAGATAAGTTCAAAAAGAAATTTGGAAGTTCCAAACCAACTTTTAAAAAGAATAAATGAAATCAAAAGAGTGGATACTCCAAGATTTAGTTCAATAATGGTTCAAGGAATAGGAAACTTGGCAATGGTTTGAATGGAAACTAACAGTCTAACAAGAAAATACTAGTTAGAGGTTTCTTCATATGTGGAGGTGACCATTATGCTCAATAATGTCTTTAGGACAATACAAATAACAAGGGTTTTGATTATTATCAAGGTACATTCCAATAGTGGATTCATGCAGCTATTGATAATCATCAGGTTGAGTATCAAACTTTGCCCATAAAACTATCAAGTATTTTATTTAATCATCTAGTTTTCATTTTGATTGACATGGGAGACACTAAATATTTTATTTCTCTTATAATTCTTAGTAATTTATCTATAAAAGTTAGAGTTATTGAAAATTCATGGTTAGTACAGTATGTGAATGAGTCAAAGGTTAAATTTAACAAGTGTTTAGTCAAAATGAAGATTAGGTTACCTAAATTCACTATAGTAGTGGATATGTTTGTAGTGCCATTAGGGTCATATGATGTGATCTTAGGATTCAATTATATTGCAAAGCATAAATCCAAGGTTCAATTTTATCTAAATAAGGTTGAGTGTCAAGATAATTTCATAAATCAGACACAACTTCAGGGTGAGAAAAGGGAGTTGAAGACAAGGTATATTTTTTCAATTCAAATCAAGAAAGCTCAAAGGAAGGGATGCCAAGAATTTATCATTAATATAAATGAGATGGAGGAATGTAATGAACCATCTATCAAGGATCACATTTTTCTAAGAAACTTTCATGATGTGTTTCTAAAAGAATTACTAGGATTACCACCCAAGCATGAGTTTGATTTCTTGATTGACATCATACCTAGATCAAAACTATAGTCTAAGGTGCCATATATAATGATAACCATTAAATTGGTGGAGTTATAGGCACAAATTTAGGATTTATTATTGAAAGGGATGAATCGACCAAGTATGTCACCATGGGGTACACCAATTATCCTCATCAAGAAGAAGGATGACACTCTTCACTTGTGTATAGATTAAAGAATGTTGAATAAAGAAATGATCAAGAACATATAGCTATTTACATGCATTGATTATATCTTAGATCAAATGTGAGGGGTAAAATTATTTTTTAGGATTTATCTTAGAGAAGGTATCATCAGTTGAGGATCCATGAAAAATGATCCAACTGCATTTATGAATCTTATGAACAGTGTGTTCAAAGATTATCTAGATAATTTTGTTTTGGTATTTCTATATGACATCCTCATTTATTCCAAAGATGAGAAACATCACTTAAAACATCTAAAACTAGTTTTGTAGCATTTTTGAAGGCATAGGTTTTATGGTAAGTTGTTTAAGTGTGTAATTTTCCAAAAGAATGTGTAGTATCTAAGACATATTATCTCTATAGATGGTATTTAAGTGGATCTAACAAATATAAGATCCATAATGGAATGTCTAGCACCAAGGAATGTGTATGAGGTAAAAAATTTCATGAGATTAGTAGGATATTAATGTAATTTCATTCCAAATTTCTCTAAGATAGCTAATCTAATTACTTCTCTTAAATGAAATAATCAAAGTTTCATTCTTGTCAAATAAGTGTGAGGTAGCCTTTTAAGAATTGAAAAGGAGCCTTACTTTATCACCAATGATAATATTTCTCAATCTTAATGGTTAATTTTGAGTGATCATTGATGCATATAAGGATAGACTTGGAGGAGTTCTTATGTGAGATGGCTTATTAGTAGCCTATGAGTCTATGAAATTGAAGCTATATGAGGTGAATTATGCCCCTCATGACCTATAACTTGTAGCAATTATGCATTCTTTGTAGGTTTGGAGGTATTATCTATTAGGGAAATCATTTAAGCTCAATATTGATAACTTGGGACTCAAGTATATCTTCACTCAAAAAAACTTAAATTCTTGTCAAAGATGATGGTTAGAGTTTTTATCTGATTATGAATTTGATATTAATTATATCAAAGAGAAGGAAAACAAAATATTTGATGATCTAAGACACATAAGGTATATATCAGCCATGACTATAATAAGGAGTACTTCCTAAGATCAGGTAATCAAATTCTTTCTAGGATATGAATTCTATGATTAATTTAAGAAAACATTGTTTGAGAATGACTAAGACCCTAAGTTTAAGGGATTAAAGATAGAGAGTGATGGTATTTTATGATACATCAGTAAGATGTATGTGCCTAATAGAGAGAATTTGAGGAGCATAGTGTTAAAAGAATTGTATAATTCCACATATTCAAGACATCTATGAGTAATAAAGCTCATAGATGAGATCACATCACTCTATTTTTAGAAAGGAATCAAGAAAGATGTAACAGATTTTGTGTCTTATTATTTGGAATGCCAATGTGTGAAAGCTAAACATGTGCATCCAGCTAGATTGTTATATCCACACAATACACCAAAATGGAAGTGGTTGGTGATTAGTATGGACTTTTTCCAAGGGTTTTCATTATCATAGAACTGACATGATATGATCTTGGTTATAGTTGACAAACTAACCAAGGTATCCCACTTCATACTAGGAAACTTGATAGATGATACACCCATGTTTGTGAAGAGATTCATGGAAGAAGTGTATCGATTACATGGTTTTTTAGAGAATATAATTTCATATAAAAATTCAAAGATGACTTCTAGTTTTTGGTTAACTTTGAATTTAGCTCTAGGTACATAGTTGAACTTCAACACTACTGTCACCCACAAATTGATGGATAGATAGAGAAAGTTAACTAGGTTTTATAAGATCTAATTTCTTTGTATTACATGTATCAACAATACAAGTGGGAGGAATACCTTCTATTTGTTAATTTTACTTATAAAAAATCATACCAATCAGCATTAAAGATGGTTCTATTCAAGGAATCATATAGAAGGAGGTGTAGAAAACTAATCAGTTAGGGTAGCTTAGAAGATAGGGTAGTCTTTGAACCTGAGATGGTTTCAAAAATGGAAGAGAAAGTAAGGATAATTAGTTAGAGGTTGGCTGAGGCTAGTGATAGAAAGAAAAGTTATACTGATTTGAAGAAAATAGCTATGTAGGTTTTTGTAGGTGATAAAGTGTTTTTGTGGGTTAAGCCTCATAAAAGCTTGACTAAATTCAAGAAGTTAGCATAAATTTTATTGAGATATGTGGGACCCTTTGATGTTTTGTAAGTTATCAATCCTATAAGATATAGGATTGCATTGTGACCATCTCTAGCTCTTTTTCATAATGTCTTCCATGTGTCTTATCTTAAAAAGTATGTTACTAATCCTTCACATGTGTTGATTGGAGTTTTTGTAGGTTCTAGACACATGGGGGTCATGGTAAAACCAACTATAATAATTAAAACTCACAAACTTAATTTGGATAATAAATGTCACAGTGTAAATTTAAGTGGGACCAATATTCTAAAGATAGTGCCACTTAAAAGGACTATGATGAGTTTTATAGGTTGTTTCCACATTTGTTTGCTTGATTTATTGATGCATATTATACTATTTTATATTTAATAATGTTTCAAATTTAGAATTTGTGTTTGAACTGATCTCATCAGGATGATGACCAAATTAGGGGGGAAGGCTATCACATCTTGATTTTTCTCTAAGCTAAAAAACCTATTTGATCTATGGATTATCATGGTTTTTAGTTTGAATAACTAATTTTTTATTAATATTTATGTCATATGTTGATTATGGGATAGTTATATGTTGCTTA
>JARHVA010002761.1:852500-865000 GCA_037957365.1 Torreya grandis | reverse complement strand
AAAAAGACACTCTTATTTGGGTTGAAATAGCTATCATACCTTTTTCACCTTTTGAACAACTTCTAGAGATGGTGAATATGATCAAACATGCATTTTGAAAAAATAATCAAGTCCATCTAAATAATTATAAATTTACCTATCTAACCCTAAAAAATGAAGTCCATATACATTTGTAATTTGTATCCTACATTGACAAGTCAAAATGGATTTTTTTAAAGCAAATGTGCCCCACTTATTTGTAAATGTAGTCTTAGTTCTATCTTCATGACGTACCATAACCTAATTGTATTCAAAGAATCCATTAAAGAAGAACATCATCTATACCCAATATCTAAATTACCTCTTATAACAAAGGTAGAGAGTCTTTATATTTATTATAAACTCACTTTAAATTTTATAAATCCACACACAACCTAATTTTTCCACTCTTCTTGTAAACATGCACCAAGATGGCTACCCATGTTGAGTGACAAACTGAGAAGATAACCCCAATTGAGAGGAGATTATGAACCTCCTAATGGATAAGTAGTTCTATTAGTGGGTTTGCATGTCCTACCTCTATCTAAAAGGTTTCTTATTTTAATTTAGTTTGATAGTGTGTGTGACCACATTTGGGTCAAAGACATTAAGTTCTCCATAAGCCCAAGAAATAACATCTTGGTATTGTAGAAATATTTTCATGAGTTACTATATCTTAGCTAGAGTGAATACAAGCCAAAATTAAAATCTCAATGTTGGTTTGGTGATCCCAAATTAATAGTCTTAAATATTTGATCTAGGTTTAATAGTTTCTTAGGTTAGTGTGTAGACCTATCAAGGTCAAATATCCTTTTGAGGGATATCATACCTTTTGGCAGTCAATTTTATTTTAGGTTCATAATGCCTTTATAGGAATGGTCTTCATCTCTAGGGTCTTATATTTTTTATTCATCAATAACCTATGTATAAAGTACTCCTTACTTATTAAATAACTCTATAATGTGGAATTCATCCTCAAAGACCTAGAAGTTTTTCACATTATCAAGGATTGAAGGACATAGGATGAGCTCTAATAATTTTTTTTGTATTCCTATGTCATATATGGTTGTTATATTTGTAGCATAGGTTAAAAATAAATAAACTACTTGGTTTTCTTGGGATGATGTTGAAATCATTAAAAATTTCTATTAAATCCCACGCCCTATCCTTGTATTTCCTCAAATAGTATAACTTGCATTAGAAATTTCTCTTAACTTTATTTACTACTAGTTTAAAATGCCCAAATACTTTAAACTATTTGACCCTATGTTTCAACACAAACTACAATACTTAGAGCAAGACTTCATATTCTATATTCTAAAAGGTTGGTAATGGAAGGTAATTGTAGTTTATAAGTGATTACGTGTCATTTCCCTAATAGGTCAATCAAGAGAATTCTTGCTCCAAAACCTTGTCTAGAATAGTAGCCATCAAAGTAAAGGAACCATAGAACTATTAATTCAAGATATTTGTTAGCTTGGTTTTTAGTGCATTTTTTATACAGAGTATTGATGCATATGTTAGAAGATACTTGATTCACCCTTTCATTGATCACATTGTACTCAGTAATCATGTGTTCCATCATAGGTTCTTTTTCAAAATAAATTTTATTGGCCACACATCTCCAAGGAAACCATGTATGGGATAAGTGTATATCCATGTATTCATTTAGGGTTTTGGACTAGTTTCTACTCAGTAATATCCCATAAGATTTTAGGATTTTTACCAATTGGATGTATATGAGCCATTGGACCCTAGGTTCATATTATAATTGCATATACATGATCAAGATATCACATACCACCTTAGACTTAGAGTATCCAATCAAACCACTATATATTTTTAACTAATAGGTTTTAACCCTTTTTTTGAGTAGTCATAACATGCATGACATTTATTGAGGGTCTTGAGTCAATAAGACAAATATGAAGGTTCTTCCCAAATATCCTAACAATAAGGAGAACATGAAACCTTAGCCTTATTATTATATATGAGCATGTTAGTGTGCATAAGGTTACGCTTGGGTTGAATTGGATTATCTATCAGGTACTTTAGGGTGATATATCTTTACTTATGATATGGGAAATCTCATGTAAATTAATGTTTTCCTTGATCTTCTTCATGTCCTCTACTATGCTATACCAAGTCTTGTTAGTGGTAGGATGGATCTATTCAAGAGGATTGGGATTATTATTCTTTAAAGGTAAAGTATCATTTTAATATTTTAGATTAGGATGGGTCATACCATTATTAGGGGGAATGGATTTGATAAGTGGATATTGCTATGTCTAATTCCTAAGAGCATGTACTAGAAAGCACACACCTTATTGGTGGCCAATTCTAGCTCATTATCCTCTTGGATAGGGAAGTACAATGTCTCTAACACCATGGTAATGCTTAGAAACCTTGAATTTTTAGGGGATTTAGTATAATTGGTAGCATTTTTAGAACTATCTCATAATTTTTCATCTCTCTTTGGAAGATGTCAAATACACTTCATAATTCAATGTAGTCCAACTCCCCATGTCGGGCTATGTTGGGCACACAACACTAATTGAGTAAGGCCTACTGGCATATGTTTATCTCAAGCAATTTTATTAGGTTATGGATCTAGTTTTTATTATAATGATTATGGGGAGAATTATATCTCTAATAAGTGAAGTTCCTATTTGAACTCTCACCACCATTATTTCCAACTTATCTTTGGAGGCTTGACAAGTGATTTTTTAGCTTTTGTATTGTGCATTGTATAATATTTAACTCAAGCTTGGTGGAGTCTTGGGGTAGGATTTATAAATTATTTATAGTAATAAATAGTGTTTGACTATGAGATTAAGGAGATAATTATTGATTAGGCCAATAATGTTAGTGGTTAATTACATGTAACATGTCTTAAGGGAAGATTGTTTATGACTAACATGACATGGGTAAATTATGGCTAGTGTTAAAGAGAGGGTTCAAGGTATGAATTTTTTGAATAAAATTTAGGATGGATGGTGCCAAACTACTATAAGAGTTAAGTTTATTATCTACTTTAATGGCTTTGTCATAAGCTGGGGGTAAATATACCACTAGAGGGTCTCTGCATACAAACATAATAGTCCAAGGGGATAACATGTTATTATACATTTAAAGGGATAATTGAGCACACAAAATATACAACACAATCACTCATAGATACATATTCTAAAACCTAGCACTATAATTCCTTATGGGCTCATTTAATTCTCACTTAATGCATGTAGATTATTTATACACCATACTTAAGTCAATGACTTGTCTAAACTAGATAAGGAACATATTCCTGAATTAGTCCCAACTTGTAATGGATCTATGATACATGTATAGGAATAAATTTTAGGCCATTCCCATCAATGTGAATGTGAAAAATATGCATGAAACATCATGATGTTCTTGATTTGGCATTTTGAGATTTGTTTTATAAGATATCACATGTTCCTCAATAATGCATGCCACACTTTCTATAAATATTGGGAGGTATATTTCTATATTTATGGGTAGGTCATGGGTATCTCTAGGAATGTTAATAGAAAACTTGACCAACTATTCCATAGGTTCAACCACAGGTAGAGACCTATTAGTGGAAGATTGAGAGGATGAGATAGTAGGTGTAACTAAAGGTGTCAAACTCACTCCATTATTTATGGTTCTCCTATAGAATTTCAAAGGGGATATTATTAGTTGTAAAGAACAAGTTCAAGATCTAGTTATCAACATAGTAGGCTCTAGGTTTCTCTCAAGAAGGCTAGTATTTTAAATCTTTTTTTAGTGAAAATGGGTGCCTTCCTTCCATCACAACCATTATTTAGTCTAAGAACCCATTATCCCTAGTGCATCTTTTTGGTTGGATGCACTTCATGGGCTCAAGAAATGATTAGGGGACTTACATAATCTCATTTTAGGATTAATAATAAGACAATACATGGCATGAGATGTAGGTATTAGGCTCTATTAAATATCTTGCTTAGAATGTATCTCCAAGAGATTAAATTATACCACTAGAGACTTAATACTAGTTTTATAATTGACATAAAACCTATAAACTTCTTGATAAATTAAATTAAAAAGATTAAAATTATGATCTTTACTTGCTTCATTGATCAGAGCTTATATACTACTAAGTAACCAATTATTGTTATGGGTTTTCATCATGCAACATGATGGGAAAACATAAATGATGGGATTTGTTTTTTTAAATAATGTAATTATAGAATATTCCTAGTGTCCTTATTTTAATTCACTTAATAATATCTAAAAATGAGGAAAAAGATCACTTGAAAGTAAAAAAACATAAAAGGGGAGAGAGGGTATGGTAAAAAAAGGAACTTTATGAACAATGGTAGCACTAGTACTTCAAAGACAAAGAACATGCTCAACTATAGTTATACTATTGTATTCTAAGTTTCAAAATGGCTCAGGCTCTAGTAACATAGGGAAAGAGTCTAAGGAAAAAAGGTGAATGATTAATTCAATTATGCCTTTTATGAATAATTGTGAACAAGCCTATAGATAATCACACATCGATCTTGATAGATTTAAAATGAAATGAAAGACATCACATAAATTAGCTAGAATAACTAAATCTCATCCTAATTAATGCATAAAAATTGCATAAAATCATGTCTGAAATTCCTCTAGTATAATTTTTAATACGTTTAAATAAAAAATAAAGTGGAAGAAATTAATGAAAACTAGACACATTTACATAGAGAAACCAAATTAACATTAATCTGATAATGTTTGTTTTGAATAGATTCAACCCTTATGATTTATTACATAACAATACTTATAAAAAGAGATATGGATATTGATTCCAAGAGGATTGAGACCCCACTCTTGGCCATCATGGCCTAAAAGTGTTGAATAAAATTATGTCCAAAGATTCCTCATTCCTAAGACTATATAGAAGAAAATTTTACATCCCACTAAGGGAGCATTGAGAAGAGGTCTGATGTGGACCACTTTTTAACTAATTTTTTAGGCCTAATTAAGTTCCCAATGGTTAATTAATGAGGTTGGACCCTTGGTCAAACCTATGAAAGTATAAAAATGGCCATTAGAAGATGAATAATGCTATATTTATTAGGTATAGAGAGTGTTGGTATCACACACCTATTTATCCTTTATGGAACTATGAAGGGTTTTAAGACTAGACAAATGGCACTTTTTTATGATTCTTTAGTGCTTAGTCATTTATAAAAATTATATATGTCTCTTCAAAATGATTTAGGGGACCAATTTTAAGACTTTAATCCACTTTATTTAGATAGACACAATTGACACTAGTCACATTTATAACCTTATAGTCACTTTTTTGTTAGTGAGATACCCCTTGTCTTCATATATTTTACTTAAGTCTTAAATTCAAAAGATGTATTCAAGTTAGGATTCTTAGGATTATGACACTTTTAAATTTACTACTTGATTAAGAACTACATGGATCTTAGATTTTGTTTTTGGATTGTAATTGATATGGATGTTGACACTTGTCCTTCTCTCATTCCTTTTCTTAGGGTTAATCCTTAAATTTCTTACCTAGGCATGTATATCATGGTTCATTGAGATGTAGATATGTGGCTTGATCTCATTAATATAGATAGTCATTAGGCCTTAACTATGTACCTATGTGTAGTAAGTCATGAGTGACTAAGGTTATGTCATGCGGCATGATATCACTTCTTTGGAGGATCA
Organism: Torreya grandis; assembly: GCA_037957365.1. Taxonomy (NCBI): domain Eukaryota; kingdom Viridiplantae; phylum Streptophyta; class Pinopsida; order Cupressales; family Taxaceae; genus Torreya; species Torreya grandis. The sequence continues at coordinate 859,270 of JARHVA010002761.1, read as the reverse complement.
CCAAGGGTAAATGTACTAACTTTATATGGATTAAAATGATGGTGATATGTGGATGAATGTCACTTATCCACTTGTCTAGATGAATTTGTGAACTAAGTTTATTTTTTAGCCCATGGGTAATCGATATCATGTCATTTGGCATGATATCACTTATTTGGATGTTTGAGTGACTTTGTGACTTAGTCATTTCAATAATTTTTTGTGATTTAATGGGATGGAGACATGTGGAATGATCTTATTGATTTAGATACATGAATATTATTTTACTTAGTCACTTTGGATTAGATAAATAGGATAATGATAGATGGCATAATCTTGTTAATCCATATGCTTAGAAGACTTTTGACTTATATTTTTAAGCTTACATAATTGAATGATTGAGATGAATACACCTATATGTTCCACACTCATTTAGGTCCTTAGCTGAAAAATAGACTTAAAAACTATTTCAAACAAGCTATAAAAATGTGAGATCAAGATAGGTGTCTAAAGCTCATGCACTCAAATGCTATCCAAAATAAAAAGACTTAGAAATTTAAAAATTCCTTTATATGATGATGAATGAATTAATGTGTAAAATTTATTATTACACTTCCTTTATGGCTCAATAAATATGTTCTAGACCCTTTTTGTCATTCTATATAGAAGTGACACATGGTGACTTATGGTTGGTCAAGCTCTCCCAAGGCTGTGAAAGGTTTGACACCTTTAGGATATTATCAAGTATGATAGGTTTCACATGGTATATTATCATTAATTGAGTTCTCTTAGGTTTTTTATAACTCTTAAAATTCTAGGAGATAGAAGAGTATTGTAGGTTTCATATGTAAACTTCTCTTTCATCAAGCTCTCTTAGGGATGTAAAATTTTTGACACCTCTAAGGGACTGATTAGTATGATAATTTCTATGTGGAATATTATAATTCTTTGGAATCTCCTTGGGATCTTACATCTTTGACACCTTTGATAGACTGAATAGTTAGTAAGTTTCTATGTGGTAACTTTCTCATTCATCAAGTTATCTTAGGGCATTGATAACTCTGATGACTATTGGAGACTAACTACTCTAATAGGTTCCACATGGTAGCTTCTCATTTATCAATCTCTTAAAAGATTTAAAAAATTTACGAAGTCATAAAAGGGCCACACAATCAAATGAAATATTACTTATTTAGCATCAAATCTCCATGAAATTCCAAGTAAGACTCTTGGGTGATATCATATTATGAAAACTTGCATAATTTTAACACTATGAAACAACATAGTTAGAAAAAATATTCCAATTATGTGAAAAACTTCATGTTGAAACTTAGAAAAGATATAATATTATAGAAATAATTTATTATAGGGATCTCCATGATGACCATTCACTCATTACAAATGTTTTTAAATACTTAGTTGATAAATTTAAGATAGCGGTTCAAGGTTTTACATAGTTTAGGACTAAGTAAGTGAAGATTTGAGATCTTCAAATCTTTTGAGTTGAGATCTTTTAGAGGGCTCCCATTTTATTCTATGAAAAGTGGTTTGTGTTGGCCACAACAAAATTCTTTCAAAAATTTGTCCATAAATTATTAGAAATAATGGATATAAGTCTTAGGGATGTTGTAGTACCAATTGATAGCAATCACGTTTAGGGTTTTTGGAAAAATATCTAGAACCTCATCCTAGTGTAAGATTTATCTAATGGATGTGGCACTAAATTTGATGTGTGAATTTGGATCTCCATCCCCTTTGAAATTATGAACTTTTAGTAAGGTATGTTTTAGGATAACTCCTCATATAATTTGACTGAGGGTTTATTTAAATTATTAAACATACGTATTCATGAATATAACTCACCAAATTTGAGATGATTTCATTTGAAAATGATGAGTTTTTTATTAAATTAACTCATTGGTTAGATGCTCAGGTAAGATTAGTTGGTATACCATGGTTATTTTATTTGGGTTTATTGACTCAAGGGGAGATGCCATGTTTTACTCAAGGTTTTTAGTAATATTTTTATGGGATAAAGAGGATTTGAGGAACTTGAAGCATATTCAATCCATTTTAAAAATATTAGATTATTTTTTATGTAATGATAAAATTTTGTAATACTTTCCATTTTAGGGTTTTGGAAGATAATACAGGGCCTAGCTACCATGTGGGGGATAGTCTCACTTTCTCTAGTGAGGTTCATATTATTAGATTCATGATGGTTTATATTGATTTCTAATGTATCTTAAACTTCAAATATAACCACCATTGATCTAGTATGGGAATTTAACTACTAGTTTTGATATTTAATATCCACATTGTGCATGTGGTTATTAGTATTTTAGATAAAGCATGAATCTTCACCTTGGGGTTTAAAGTTTCTTCTATGCATAATTATATCCAATATGTCTTGACCAAACATATTCAAGGGGTATATGGATACCTTAATAATATGGAAAAGGTAAAGAGATGGATAAAAGAGAATGAAGGGAATAAAAGAGGAAAATTACAGAAGACAAGCCCTTCATGTCAGGTTCACCAATTTATATGCATGTGAATAACATACATTAAATTATGTCATATGATTATTTAGGTTTGATTGAGAAAGTCAATGTAATAGATGGATGGTGGATGAAACTAGGGATTGGGTTCATTATTTGATAAAATGGGTTTTGGAATGATAGGTGGTGAAGGATGCTCAAGTTGATAAAAAAATATTTATTTTGTGTCATGATCCTTGTTGAAAGTATTTCACTAGGATAAAATATAACTCTAAGGTGATTTAGTGTTGGTAATGACAAGGAGATGAAGCTCCTAATCAATATTTGGAATGTCAAGGTGGGAATGGGTTGGCTAAATGACTTTATGGATATGGTTAACTCTATTAAGATGACTATGCCCATTTAATGCCATATAAAAATTATAATGATAAATGATGAGGCTAATATCAAGGAAAAAAGAAAAAAGGATATGAAGGTGACAAGGTGTGAATGATGTATTAACAACCTCAGTTTCTATGGAAGGATGATGATGGGTTGATAAAGGGTCTACTCTTACTTTTATAAAGTGTTGATACAGTCTAAAATTAGTTGTGGATTGGTAAGGAATGGAAAAATTATCTCTTGAGCTGAATGATAATGTCAGATTTGTATATTGGTGCTAGGACCTCAGGTTCTAATTATAGGGAAAATGCCTACTCTATGGAGATAAGGATGCTTTGGGATAGTCATAAAATTAATAAGGTTATTAAATGTGTAAGTTTAAGAGCTTGTTTTTAAGGTATTATGTGGTAGGTTTTTTTGTTTTTTTTGTTTTTTTTTTACAATCAAGGTTTTAGGAGTGCTCATTCTCCTTTGGATAAGAATTTAGTTGTATTATTTGTTTTTGAGTTTTTTGTAATGTTTGATTAAAAGAAAAGCTAAGTACTTAATGAAAGGAAATTAATACAAGTTTAAACAAATGAAACAAATGAAATAATTTTTTTTTTTGGGTATTTTCAATTAATTTTCCAATGCATGTGTTTATAAGATAGCAAAATCTAGCTTAACAATGCAAGTGTTAAATTTTATCTTTCCTAGATGTAAGCCAAGTGAACTTATTTTACTTTTGTAATTTTTATATTATAAATGAATGAATCTATTGTTAAATATTAAGTTTTATAAAACATGTATTTAAATTCAAAATCCTATTTATATTTTAGGTATAAATATTACTAAGTATCTAAAGGTTCATTTGTAAATGCAAGCTAAGACTAGTTTCTAGTATTTCCAATCAATGCACACTAAGTTTCAATGATTTGATTCAAATGGATGTGAATACTTAGGTTATTATTTTATAATTAAAAAAAACATTTTTATCTCATAAAAAGAAATAAAACCAATTCTGAAAGAACACCCCTTTATTTGCCCATGTTTTTATGTGCTTGTGTGCTTAATTGTTTGTAAAATAGAAGCTTGTTTCAAAATAAAAAATGGATTATTTAAAAGATAAAATTAACTATTTTTTTTCCATAAAATATACCTAATATCTGAATTTAAGACAATTCTTTTCAATTATATCTATGTTGTGTATACAAGAAAATGAAGAAACTATCTACCATTTTATTTTTGGTGAAAAAATAAGGAGAGAAAGAAATATTTATTTCATATCTATTTAATTTTTTAAATTAAATATAATCTAATGAATATAAGGAATTAAACGACTCCAATCTAGTAAATAAACAAAAAATACTAAATCTAGAAACCCCCAACTTGATCAAGGCATAAACCAACTAGAAGAAAAAGATGTATTTAACATGACTTTATCCTCAACATGCTAGCTCTTCCACTCAAACAAGATTGTAGGAACTCTTTTACCAAGGATGAAAATAAAATAACAATATAAAGAGGATATTTTTTAAGGACACAACTCAAAATAATAGAGTATATGATTGTGGTTGGATGGTACGCCAATTGAAATAAATTGGTTACTTATTCAATGACTTCCTAACTATATAATTTTATAGTTTGGAATAAAAACTATCAAGGATGGAAATCAAAAGAAGTTATAAGTAAATTGTGGCTATAGTAATATTCAGATATCAATCTCCAATACAATATAAAATTGAGATACTTGCAGAAGAAGTATGGAGATTGAAAGGGTGAGTTTAACTATTGGTTACCTAAAAGTTAGAATTAAGAAGGATGGGGGTGATCAAAACAAGAGTGGGAGTAAACTAGGTAGAAATGAGGTGGACTCAAGGTTGAAAAAGACAAGAAACAAGAATAAAAACATGCAAATGCATGAAAAACTCAAGTTTTAAAGGATAAAATAACACATGGTTAAGTGTTGATGGAATAACCCTACTTGTAGGGGTAGTTATGCAACCACCATTATGTGTGATAGAACCACCCTATATAATAACAGATTTACCCTATAGTAATATAAAACCACCCTATTGGTAACAATTCCATCATAGTGGTTTTTACAACTATCATATTAATTCCATCACCTTCAAGGTAGTTCTATAATGGACTGAGGTAGTTCTATTACTAGAAGGGGAGATTTCATTCTCTATAGAGGGCTTTGAAAAAAAAGTTAAAATTAGCTAAAAATATAAAAAAAAGATTTTAAGGGGTTTAAGAAAGAGACAAGAGGAGAGGTTAGGACTAGAATGTCATAGAGAACCCAGTTAAGCATAACTCAAAGACAACTGCACCATAATTAGGCATTATATCATCAATATTGTATCATGCATTTTTTGGGTACATACAAAAACCATTAATATAATCTTTAATGCCACACATGAAAGAGAGTGAATTTTGAGAAATAAATACTAATCCAAAATTAATTTTTTGTTATATTTTTAGGAGAACACTTTCATTGTGGCATCAACCCATATCATATTATATTTTTAATGTTTTTACTTAAATATATGGGTTTATTTCCATTTTCCTTCCTTTTTTCTAATGACTATTATAATTTTTAAACACCTTTACTAAATATTAACATAGAATTAAATTTATTATTAAAAGATAATGGGGAGTATTTGTATTTAAATTTAATTAGTTTTCATTTATCTTAATTGTATTAATATTCACCTCCTTATTTCTCATTATATACATATAATATTTATAAATGATTTAAATTAAATCAAATTTAAAATCTCATAAACATGCATATTAATTAAAACAAACCCCATACAATTTTGGTAATTTTGTTGTTTCTCAAATTTTATAACCTTTATTCTTCTACACTTGTTTTTTATTTGTCTTATAGGTATCATTGATTATTTACCTTAATCCAAATATGATTAAATTTAAGGATACAATAATTATCATCCTTATAATTAAAGTCTAAACCTAAAAAAAATATTGCATTGTAATATAATATGAGTAGTTATTTGATCATTTTATACAAATATTAATAATCATAAATAAACACTCAATAATTATGTACACACCATACATTTTGTAAATAATACTATTATCTTCAAAAAAATACCACACCTAGTCACCAAGGCATCTCTCATGTAACACATAAACATCAATATAAGGAAATTGTCAAATTCAAAATAACATCCATTTTTGTGTGTGAATAATCACTACAAATTTAAGGTGATAGATCCAATGAAAGAACATTTATATATATTCACAATCAATACTGATCATAAAATTCACAAAGAGGTCATTATATCACTATCTATATTTGATAATCTAATGTTTTAGTTTTAAGGCATTCATGGTTATATATTAAATTAGGCAAATAGGATTCATTATACAAGGCAAGATGATTTCCATAAAAAAATGTGTTAGTTATTAGAATATTCCCAAGCTTCACTCAATGTTATAACCACTCAGTTTATATTTTTGTGACAAGACAAAGATTAAACATACATATTATATGTTTTAAAAATGTATGGAAGTACACTTAGTGCATAATGGAAAACTATTAAATATTAGTAACCAATGCTTGTGACTACTCTTTGAATTCCCCACATATCATATTATGTGTACCCACATAAGCAAAATCATAGAATTCAAATTTCAGCTAAGATGTTAGTGTTTAGAAAGAATTATTGATTGTAAAATTATCATACTAAAAATTTCATATTTATTACTCTTTTTTATCCCATCATGTAAATATCATAATACCTAGTTTTCCCTATATTATTATTTTAGGTTCACTTCTCATCAATACCTAGAAGGGAAACTTAATAATACATCACTCACATTGGGACAACAACAAGTATCAATATTATTACAAGGATTGTAATCCTAAAAGGTCTTACATAAACCTCATGAATCATACAT
>JARHVA010002761.1:800000-847500 GCA_037957365.1 Torreya grandis | reverse complement strand
AATGGACTAAATCAAATCTTCGCTAACTGATCATGTCTAACAGAAGACATCTTATAGATTCTAGAATGCTTCATCTTCTAGCAGTTCATTGGTTGAAATAGATTACAGGATGCTCCCTTCTCTTGAATGCTAGGTGACACTTAGTCAATTTCCTCTTATTACTTTAGCAAACACTGGAGGACAACACTTGTCATGTTCTACAACACCTATTGAAGACACACGGCACTTTCTATGTAACTTATACTCTTTTGTGTCTTTACCTAGCCATGTTCTACCTTTGACACTTGTTGCTATCCACTTTCTCAAAACTCCAACAGCTTAAAAGATAATAATATTCATGGAATTTATTTTAAAAGGGACACCAAGATAGGTGTCAATCTTTGCTTCTTCATTAAAAGACACATGGCAATCTCCACTTCTCTTACCTGGGTTACGTGGTGATCTTCACTGCTTATAGTTGCCTTTCTAGAAACCTATAGAAGATGACACGTGGTAGTCTCCACTTTATCCTATTTATACCATAGAAACAAATGGGTCTCATTTCTCATTTACATGGACAGTGATACTTGGTGGCTTCCACTCACTTAAGAAACAAAACTTGGGACCCACCAGAGTCTTTTCTATATCAGTGAAGTAAAGATGAAGATAATTCAAACCACAACATGTGGTGACTTCTACTTTCTTTTGCTAGAGTACGTGGCATCTTCCGTCACTTTTAGAAAAACAACATTGAGACCTTCCACGACTACTAGTTAGTGCTTTCCACCTGATCTTGATACTTAGCTTTTAAAACCTTTCACTAGAAAGAGATGAAATGCAGGTGCTGATATGAAATTGTGGATGATGACACTTGGCACATTCCACTTAGCCGCTATGAGACACGTGGCACATTTTGACCTACTCACAGAACATATAAAAGGTGCCTCAAATAATGACAATTGGTAGTTTCCACTGAGAAGGATGCCTCAAATGATGACACTTATTAGCTTCCACTTTTGCCCAACACTTAGACAAAAATGAATTGAAAGATAAATAGAGCCTATGCTCTATTTCAACACTCTACCATCTCAGACCATAGTATGTGAAGGAAAAATTTCACGGTGCACGACTGAAAAATAGAATTCAACATAGAGTAAATTTTTACTCTATAGTTATTGGCAACCTCGAGGACTTTTGGGCCTACTCAAAAATAAACCATGACTCCCACTAGATCAAAAAATTCAAAATCATAGCTTCAACAATGTTGTCTGGTAGGTGAACCACTCTTCATCAGATAACCCTTGCATACTCTGTATTTTGTTGAAGGCTAAATCAAGGTTAGTAATATCCTTGTGGGAAAAATGTTGCAAAATTTGAATCGTACCCTTCAATTTGAATTCGAGCTGGGAAATAGGAACCAAGATAGCTTCTACTTCAGGGACTGATGAATTATCCCTTAGATTCTAGAAAATTATTTGATCTTTATGTTTGGCCAACAACAAAGGTTCAATTTCTTCTACCATTAGCATGGTGTTGTCATCAGGAAATAGAGAAGGAAAACCTAGTTGTATTAGATATTCAACATGCTATTTCATTTCATTGATTCCCTCCTTCATGACATCTAAAAGCTCATTGCAACTATTGGCTACAAAATTGCAATTGAGAACTTCATTTACTCATTTGGTAGCAACCATTCTATCATTGATTCCTGCTACTGATAGTGTTGCATCTGTTACATCATATAGCTTTTGCAGCAATGTTTCAGAGTCCATTTCTCTCTTAGAGATTGTAGCCAAAGTATTTACAACTAAACTCTCCACCTTTTTACACAATTCCTATGCATTTAGTAGGAAGGTGAGAGATGGCCTGAGCTAAATAATCTCTGAAGAGATTCTCTTCCACATGGATTCGTATAGCTCCCTTACTAGAATTAATACTCTGACACTCTTTGGCCTATGGGCCAGCTCTAGTGTCAATTGTGGTGCTCTCTGTTGCTCTAAGTGAAATTGGGCTATTATGACTATAGTGTTATTCTATTCAACTAGCAACTTTTGCTATAATTGGCTAACCTACAATAGGTGTTCCTTGCTCTTTTCTTTTAATGCTAGTTTTTCATGCCTAAGGGTCATCACCGCATCCTTTACCTATGTGAGCCCTACCTTTAAAGATTCATTTTGGGCCTGAACTGCCTAGTGAGTCTGAAGAGAAATAGTATTTTACAATTATTTATTTAGATTCTCTATTTCATTATTTTTACTATTGATCTCTGAGGTCAAACTGTTATAGTTTGCCTTTTCCTTGGCTAGCTCAGCTTCCATCTTTTGTATCCTTCTTGATATGTTCAAATAATCTTTAGTAACTATAGAAGTGGATTCAATTAGTAGCTCAACTTTATCCTGTGGCCTGAAGAGTGACATCTCAATGGCTACTACATTCATCATGTAATCCTTTGGCTGCATTTACTTAGAAGGCTTTATTACATTTGGTGACAAATGAGTCACCGTCAATTGTTTCTAGATGGGGTCAAATTGTGACCACAAATGGGGTGTAGCCAAAGCTTTATTCTCCTTAATCTTCTTCTTCTCTCTTTAGGTTTCCCTTGCCTTCCTAGTAGCATCTGCTTGGGTCTAGAAGGTGGAAGGAGAGGCAATGTGCCCACTCGCAAAAGGATGTCCTTGTGGTAGACCATATTGAATACCCAATTGTTGGCTATGGGCAATCTGAGGGAAAGGTTTCTTGGGAACAGAAGGGGAGAAATGAGGTAATGTTAAAGCCAGAGGTGGCACAGATGGGATGAAGTGAGAAATGGGAATGGTAAAAGTGATAGGGGAAGAAATAGACTAAGAAGGAGAGGGAGGAATGGTACTTACTTGAGGAGCAATTATAGCACCTTGTAATTGGCATTGTGAGGTGTCCATCTCCTCCTTTGAAGCTAATTGAAACAACACCCTCTTTCATTTCATGGGTGTCTCTTCTTCTAGCTATATTTTTTGCTCCTTTCAATGAGCCTTGTGGGGAACTAAGAACATTTATAATCGAGGCTGATGGGGAAGCTTGTGATGATGAAGGCACCACACTTTTTTGCATTTCTATAGCACTGAGGGATTGAGGCCAAACTGATACAATTGTTGTAGCTGCAGTTTGCTCTAAGGCTTATGACTCTTGGCTAGACCTAGCCCTAGCTTCTTGCTCTTCACCTGGTGTCAGCACATTACCTATCTCTAGGCTAGATACAGGGGAGAGATGACACTCATCCCATAGTTCTTCCCATCTTTCATTTGTATCTACATTTTCGAAAGAATGGGTTGTTTGACAAATTTCTTACCTATACTTCCAATAGGCCTCTATCTTCTCAGTATCCCAATCTTTATTCTTTAAATCTCTCCTTAAGCCAGAAGTCATTCTGACTTTAGGATCATAATCTCTCTACTTAACATAGAATGTCTCCCATGGCCTATTTTGTGGGAGTGGCAAGTCTGTTAACTCAACATAAAATCTAGGAGTGTCTTCTCTAGGATTTCTTCTATTCTCCCAAAAGGGGTGACCTTCATGCGCAATTTTGGATGTAACCCTGTGAGTCCTTACCTAGGAGGTTATGAAATCATTTAGGTCATAAACCCATTTGTCTTCTATAAGAAGGAAACCCAGTAAGGCTAGCTTTCAGAGAAACACAACTTCAACATCTCTGATCTCTAAAACCATGCTTGTTGTCATCCACAAAAGATCATACATTTTTATTTTTCTCTTCCCAAAACCAAATTCATTGTCAAATGAGGATACTTGTCTAGTGACCTTGAGGAATGCTAACCTAAGAGTCAAGATCTTAGGTAGAAATATTGGTTCCCCACAAAAACCATGGACTCTTATAATGATATGGTGGGATCCAAAATAGAAATTGCTAGGAATTGGGCAACTAGCTAGAAGATTTGAAACACTGGGGAATAATCTATTCATAATTGGTTTGGGACTGAGATGGAAAAAAGTAAGAGTAACAAATAATTCTCAAAACTCATATGGGTCACTAGTCTTTGACAAAATGTGTGTCCATGCAGACACAGGAATGGCCCTTTGGAGATCAAAATCTAGGTCATACATATTAAGATACATAGTTGGGCAAAGAGTTTAGAGTTCTAAAATAGCATGAGGTGGAACAAATAGGAAGAATACCTAAACACTCCTTTTGATCTAAAATGAGCCAATTGTTCTACCATCGAGAAAGCAATTTGTTCAAAAAAGTTGAGCCTATACTCCTAGTTTTTGTCAATGGTCTCATAGACAATGCATCTTGGCTAGCCTATGTGAGTTGAGCTCTTGGTGTAGGGAGTGTGGGTACCATAGTGTCATCATCACCCAATTTTAACTCAAATCTCAAGAACCTTGTCTGAGTCTTGATATTTTCCCATGTTCTTTACATCTTGGCAATAGTGGGAAATGTAGCTATACTATCATGATGTAGGGTTAACATATCCCTGATAGCTTGCAGTGTGATTTACACTGTGAATGGGCCTTGTTGAATGGTACATGAAGGTGCATGGAAATAGTCTACACATAATTCAACCAGGTCAGAGCATGAATGCACAGTTGGGACAATGAATTGAGCTAGTTGTGAGGTCCATATCCTCATGGCGAATGTTTCAAACTATCCTACTTTGGCCCTCTGTAGACACCTTTGATGTGCCCCTTCTTTAAGATTTTTGCTACTTGCTCTCTAAATAATTGGATCCATGATGCCATCTGCATAATCCTTTATTTTCACTGAATCATTTGCTGGGCCATCTTCAGGAAACCTGGTCCTTGGATAGTTCTTCAATGGCTGCGTGGGAGCTGAAGCATATGATTTACTTACAAGAAACTTATCAAGGGATTCATACATCCTAGCTCCTTGTTGTGAATATTGTGCCCCCTCCATCTTTGTATCTTCTCTGTGGTAATTTGTATGAACTTTTGCAAAATAGAGATGCTTTTGCTGAAGTAATTTACTAAGCACAAAAAATGCAAGTAGCAGGATATTTTCATGCAGATGCAAGAATGTTTGAGAACTTGTAAACTTTAACTCTTTCTAAGAGCTATTTATTGACCTATCAAGTCTCAAAATGGAATTAAACTTAGATAACTATTAGCGGATCCTACTCAATCTTTATGGAATAGTGGGATAGACATGTTATGCAAGTGGCAGCATAAGGTAGCTTGGGGATTTCTAAAGATTTGGAAGACATTCAATGTATTAGAGAATTTTTGTAAACTTTGAAAATTTTTGAGCTATCGACTACGTGTTCAAAGAACACTTATTTAAAATAAGAGTGGGAAAACAACAAAATGGGAAAACAAAATAGGAAAACAAAGCAAAAAAACAAAACAATATGAAAAGGGAAACTACCTAACTACATTAATGAAGCATCTTTATCTCCCTCCTAGATCAAAAGCAAAATATCTAAATTCTCTTTCATGACAAGTTAGCTTATGTTGCCATACAAGTGATCAAATTGGGTATGGCTTTGGTGAATTGCCCTCGGTGTATGCCTCATTGATTTGCCTGTATTCAAGTGAGTCTGAGTCAAACATGCTTCCAACATATATAGACTTTTATTGTTCTTAGAAGCTCATCGAATATTTGCTCTTGATATTGGCATGTCTTACCAAGAAATCAATTAATGACTTAATTCCTTCTACTTCAAACTCTAATTCCACTGCATGATCATCCTCCTTAATAACTTCAAAATTACCAATATCTTAATAGGATAATTCTGAAGGTTTGCAGTAATTTTGCACATGTAATTGAGGCTCAATGCTATTTTGCTTATCTGTAACTGGTTCACAGCTATCTTGAAAAATGGTATAACCAGACTCAATTATTTCAAACAAATCATTTAAATCATGGTCTAGGAATTGTCCATGCTCCTCCTCATCATCTTGCAAAGTAAGAAGAAAGTCAGAGATTATTTCTTCTTCATCAGGGATCAAAATATATGCTTGTAATTTCTCACTAGGAATCTTGAATTCATAAGAGACCCGAGGATTAATAGAAGATGTATCTTTTGACTTTTCTTCCTCCAAAACATTTAGAATTCTATGATCTTCATCAAGTATAATGTAAGTTCCCAAACCAATGGAGTCATAATTTCCATATGGGTCACTTTGCATCATAGCTAATAAATGATCATTTTCTTCTTCTTGATTATACCTAGTCCATTCACCTAGCTCTTCGACAAAGACCCTCTCATCTTTATTCATCATAGCATTGGCTGCTTTTGACTTTGCAGTGGGCTCATTAGTGATGTGATCTTTATATAATGGTTTAGATAATAACTTCATCTTTGAACCGTATTTGTTTCTTAAGATGAGATGAGACCAATCAAGGGACATATATCCCCCTATTTTGGCTATAAAGTCTCTTGACAAACATAAGCCAAAAGCAAGAGGTATATCTATCACTACTACATCCTGATTTACAATTATATTTAGATGAGCATATAATTGTAATTGGAGTTGTTTTATTATCCCTATGGTTTGTACTACTTTGCCATCTAGCTATATGACTCCTTTTGTGAGTGGTTCATACTTAATTCCTAAAGCATCATCTATCTGCTTAGGCATTACTATGATACTAGCCCCTGAATCAATCATTGCATTATGCAACTTCTTACCCACTATCAAAGTCAAGTAGAAGGGATCTGATTTAGATTTGCTTACCTCTGCTATATTATTCACTAGGGTTGTTGTTTGCAGATGGACTGTATCTTTGAGATTTTCTTTTCTAGTAGGTCCTTCTTTGGTAACAATACCTTTGGGCACTACTTGGCCTTGCAGAGCTTCTTGTAGTAGTGTCTTCTATTTAGGAATAGCTAATATATCCCATATTGATACTTGTGTTGGAGTCTTCTTTAAATTATCCACCACATTTATTAGTCCCAGAGTCTAAGCTTTTTAAAGATAAGGGTATCTTGTTTTTTCTTGAATTTGGGCTGGAGTCCCTTGATTTTGCACCAGTTGAGGCACTTCTTTTCTAACAGTAGTGTTTCTTTGTCCTTGAAATGGAGGATTCTCCATGACTTGACTATTTGCAATCTCAGGTTGTTCCACCATCCTTCTATTTGATCTAGTGTAATAATCAGATTACACCACTAGTTTTTTGGAGGTAGATGCTTCATTCAAGAAAATTGATTCTTCATCCTCAACCCATGAGAACAAATCATGTTTTGGGGTTATTTTCTTCCTCTTATTACAAGGACATTTCTTGCATTTGAGCTACTAGGACTGAATTATGCATACCAGGAGACTGGTAGGCTTGATTATCATTGGAACTTAAAAACTAACCATCCATTCTTCTTTGCTCTGCCACCTTTTGTTGTAGATTACCCATAGGACAATCTCTAGGTGCATGAGCATTATTTCAAGGAAAACACCAGGCATTAGTGTTATCTACATAATTGTTTACCCTAGAACAATATCCCTATTTGAATTGGGATGAATAGTTTGTGAGGGTGTGGGGACTGCAACCAATTAGTTTGTTGGCTAATGGTTAGTTTGTCTTGGAGGACTCTGATATTGGTTTGACTAAGATGAAAATCTATTTCCTTGATAGCCTTGATATGAAGGCCTAGAGAAAGTATTTTTCTATCTTTTTAGACTGATTAGCTCATTAGAAAATGTCTTTAAGATATTCTTGATATCATCTAGCTCAGATGACTAAGTGGGGACAATTTCTTTAGCAGATGGTTGAGGGTAAGTGTACATAAACATAGGTGGGCTTAAAGATTTAGGAACTTCTTGAGGTAATGGCAAGGAAATTTCTAGGAACATGGGCATTGGAGGCTTTGGAGGTAACTTTCCAGCATCTATTAAATTGTTCTCAACTCTAACCGCATATTCATAAGCCTCTAGCAAAGTGTGTCCTCTAAGTGACTAAATCATAATAGATATATCTGAATTCAAATCCTTAAGATAAAACACTATAGCCATACCTGGAAATGGTCTAGTTGTAATAGGGATTCTATCCCAAGTCTTTTGAAATCTAGAATTGAAATCAATCACAGCTTCTTGTGGTCCCCTTTGAATGGTAATTAACTATTGTAACAAAGAAGACTTATCACCCTTCTCTAAAAATCTCTCAAAGAAAATATCTCTGAGCTGATCTTATGTATAAATAGCATTTGGGGTCAAAGACCGATATCATTCTAGAGCCTTCCCTTTAAAAGAAGTTGCTAATAGTCTTATGGCCACATTTTGCTATGTGACAACATGTATAACATAGACATCTGATACATCATGCAGATGTTCTTTAGGTGTTTTAGAGTCTTGCCCATTGAATTTAGGTAGAGCTTTTAGGGCATTCACTAAGATAGGGTCCCAAGTGTCTAGTGGTATTGGGAGAATTAAGGGACTACCAGTATTCTAACTCGCATAATTTATTGGGGGTATAGGGGCTCCTAGATTTTCTTTGGGTATTGGTACAAATTGGTTAGCTTTTCTTCTTGGACTTATTACCAAAGGTGGAAAAAGAATAATTATATTTGTAGCAAATTGTGATCTAGTGATTGGTCCACAGCTATGACTTCTCACAGCTCTTTGGTTCATGCGATCTTGAAAGAGACTTTAAGATTGGTCCCACCAGGTGTGCCAAAAACTATTGATGATTTAAAATTGAGCTTGATTCTAACCAAAAACAATGGGAAGTTTCAAGATATGGGACTTGCATCTTGAAATAACCTCCAGATTTTAGAGAAGCTGGCTCTTCTTTAAATCAAGTAAATACTGGGAAAAGGGATAGGAACTTAAATCAAAAACACAATGCAAAAGAAAATCTAATCTATGGTGATGCACCTAAATGTAATTGGACCTTAATCCTAAGCAGAGTGAGACTATATATAGGATTCATTTACATTTAAGATCAAATAAGTGCATGATCAATGTAAAATATTGAAACAATAGAAACAGAGGCTCACATCATAGACTTCTTTTGATGAGATACATAAAATGTCAATAAAGGCATAGGGTTCAATATTCTTATTTGAATCTTCCAATTAGATAAGAGACACAAAAACACGTACAGTTATGTAAACCTTCCAACTCAAGAAAACAAGACAAAAGCAAATGATATTCCTAATCACAACTCTATAAAATCTACAATCTAGACTACTTTTGTAAATGACACAGATAATATCAACAAAGGCATAGGGTTCAATATTCTTATTTGAATCCTCTAGTCATACAAAAGGCACAAAAACACGTATAGTTATATAAACCTCTCAACTCAAGAAAATGAGACAAAATCAAATGATATTACTTAGCCACAACTTTAGAGAGTCTAAACTTGTAACAATCATTCTTTCTCAAAAATTCTCTCTGATAATTGATTCCCCCCCATCCAGTGATCCCTGCACCCTTATTTATAGCTTTAGATCCACTCTGAATGGTCTACTTGATCTTAATCTAATAGCCCAAATCAAATCTTCCCTAACTAATTGTGTCTAACAGAAGATATCTTATAGATTCTAGAATGCTTCATCTTCTGGCAGTTCATTGGCTGAAACAGATTACAAGACATTCCCTTCTCTTGAATGCTAGGTGACACTTAGCCAATTTCCTCTTATTACTTTAGCAAAAACTAGAGGATGACACTTGTCATGTTCCACAACACCTATTAAAGACATGCAGCACTTTTCGTGTAACTTATACTCTTTTGTGTCTTTGCCCAACCATGTTCCACCTTTGACACTTGTAGCTATCCACTTTCTTGAAACTCCAATAGCTTAAAAGATAATAAGATTTATGGAATTTATTTTAAAAGGGACACTAGGATAGGTGTCAATCTCCACTTCTTCATTAAAAGACACATGGAATTCTTTTCTTCTCTTACCTGGGTTATGTGGTGATCTCCATTGCTTGTAGTTGTCTTTTTAGAAACCTACAAAAGATGACATGTGGCAGTCTTCACTTTATCCTATTTATACCATAGAAACAAATGGGTCTCATTTCTCATTTACACAGATAGTGACACCTGGTGTTTTATGCTCACTTAAGAAATAAAACTTGGGACCCACCATAGTCTTTGTTATATCAGTGAAGCAAAGATGAAGATAATTTAGACCGCAACACATGGTGACTTTCACTTTTTTTTGTTGGAGTACGTGGTAACTTCCATCGCTTTTAAAAAACAACATTGAGACCTTCTATGACTACCACTTGGTACTTTCCACCTGATCTTGATACTTAGCTTTTGAATCCTTTCACTAGAAAGAAATGAAATTTGGGCACTGATATGAAACCACATATGACGACACTTGGCACGTTCTGCTTAGCTACTATGAGACACATGGCACATTTTGACCAACTCATAGAACATATAAAAGGTGCCTTAGATGATGACACTTGGAAATTTATACTAATAAGGATGCCTCAAATGATGACACTTGTTAGCTTCCACTTTTCCCCAACACTTAGACAAAAATGAATCGAAAGAGAAATAGAGCCTGTGCTCTATTTCAACACTCTGCCATCTCAGACCACAGTATGCGAAGGCAAAATTTTGTGGCACGTGACTAAAAAATAGAATGGAATGTAGAGTGAATTTTTACTCTATAATAATAATAGACAAGGCATGTAGGTTGTTAACCAAGACTACGTATGGATGAACAATATGTAAAATAAAGTTAAAACTAGGTGAGTTGGTAGATGGGTGAATACTAATATAAATTGGGTATATATCATAAATAAACTCCAAAAGAGGGAAAGGGTATAATAGGAAATAAGGGCTCTGTGACTTCAATAACTACCTTTTAGGTCATATTCTTCATGGATAAGTCTCTTTATAATTAATGTTTGTTGTTAGTAGATATTGAACACACGCATACAAATAGAGTCAAGTAGTTTGGGATAGTGGATATAGGAAACTCAAATATCTAGGTCAAATTTTATTTCTTTTAAATTATTTATTACACACATGTGCTATTGGTCATTTTTGGCCCACATACCAATATTTGGAAATCTGAGCAAAGTTCTTATGGAATAAGCAGACCAAATGTTTGAAATAGGTCCAGTAATGCAAATGGAAGGGATCCAAGCAAGTTTCCATATTTTTTGAGAATTTAGAAGTATGTATTAGGTTACATAAATATTAAAAATCCATCATAGACTTGAAGGAATGATCAAGAGATTAATTTGTATAATTTTAAAAGCCAGAATGTCACTAAGATGTCATTCAAAAATGAATGGACTAGCTAACTTGTGAATTTAATAAATGTAACTCAGGAACTCTTATGAGCTAAATAGATATAGTACCAGGGAATCCTTCATGCCAAGATCATCCTCTAAAATTTTTATGCTTTCATGAATTTTTTGGCTCAAGTTATAAGATTATAAATATAAACCTATAACATAAGACATTTACATTAACATCAAGTTTAAGCTCTAGCAAAACAAATCCTTTTGATCCTAAATTTAATGGTTGTGTGAACATCAATGATGGTTGTGCAAACATAATTTTATAAGAGCATGTATGTCAATATTAAACTCATGAAATAGCCATTATATTTCCAATAGTGTGTCCTTATATATCTAATGATCATCATTATATCGTACATCTTGATCCAACAGTGCAAGATGAGTCAAATAATCAAGGAGCTTGAGAGGTTGACATATGGCATAAGTGGATAAGGTTATAGATTGATAGTAAATCTTAAGGATCAATATAGTTTGACATGTGGAAAAAGCTTCTATAAAGTTGATAAGTTAAGGGTAGGATCAATGGATCTCACTCAATCATATAGATCAAAATCAATAGAGTGAGATGAGTCAATGAGTCAATAAGCTGAGTTAATTTATTAATAGATAATTAGAATAAAGATGAGCCTAGGAATTTTGATAGAAGTCAAGAAGGCATTTTATATGGAAGTAAATAAGTCTTTAAAGATCATCCTATCACCATTGAATCTCGATCTAACACCATTAAAGGGACACACTGATATAGCTAAGGTGATCAATAATATAAAGGACCACCATTAAGGCTAAATAATAACCTTTGGTTCATAATTTATAGCCTATAGGGTTATTTCTATGACTATGTTTTCCTTTTTTTAAAATGAAAGGTCCATGCATATATGAGCTCTTGGTTCCTACAAAGAAATACAATGGGTCTTTTTGGACCTATTATAATCTAGAAAGAGGGCTATATAGTTTATAGGTCTACATTAATATAAAGGCTATAGGAAAAACAATAATCTTAGATTGGATTTCCATCTATAGATGAGCCTATAATCTATATATAGAAATGGAGTAGATGTGTGTTTTTGTCAAAGGGGATCATCTATCAATGTGGTTCCATCATCGACAAGGTAGGTACTAACTGCCATTCATGGCATGACACTATCAATTTTAGGATTTGAGGATTTGATCCTCATGAACATGTTAAGTGTACTTAGGGTCCCAAGTTGGTGAGTTGGTAGTTGGAGAAGTATTTAAGGGCATTGATTCTACTTAAATATACTATATCATAATGTATAACCAACCCTTGTCTCTAATATGATCTCTCAGCCAATGAGAGGAGCTTGAGGACTATTGAGATAAAGGAAGGTTCATTTGTTGATCAAGGTACACATACAAAAATTAATCAATGAGATACCACCTCACTTATTGATCAAAATGACTCTTTATCCACTCTTGCATGCATTTTTCTCATCTTTCTCTCCTTCTACTATATATAGAGGATTTTGAGCCAAAAATTGGATCCCCTTTGTATGATTTTAGTATCACTCTACTCCCTCTCTTGGGTATGACTAAACTCTACCAAGATGGAGCTTGTAACCTTTTGAAATGAATAGAATACTAATTTTTGGATTTCATTGTTCTTGTATATTATGTACATGTCAAATTTGCATATGGTAGAAGTTTCTCCCTTGTTAAGTTATGATCTCACCTAGTTACTAGTTTATCTTGTTATGGAGGTCATGTTTAGTGTTCTACATCTATAGATTGAATCTTACATGTGGATACTATGATTGGTTAGTGTTTTGCATTATACTTCTCCATCATTTCCCTTAGCTTGTGATCATTTGGTGAACCTCTTCATGAAACATTGATGTATGATAGATATTTGGAATCATAGATCTAGTCTTTTACTTATTTCATTAGTGTTTTAGAGTCAAGCAGAGTAGATCAACCATAATCTAGGTGTATCACCATCTTTAGCTTAGGTTTCCTTTTCATGTTATCCTTCTTTCACTTTCCTTGGTCATTAGTAGGTTTTAGTAGTGTAAATGAGCTAAAATGATGCATCAAAAGAGTTATCCTCATTAAAAATCCTAGAGGTCTGACCCCATTATAGGATACCCATAGCTAAGGGTTAGTCCCATGTTGAGCTAGATTTGGAAGTAGGACCTAAACACGTCTACTTCCAGTTAGGGTAAAATCTAGATCTACAATAATTATGGCACATCCATTAGGACTAAGGTATAAAGAAGTGGAAGGATTTTTGGTGTTGTTATTTTACATATCATCCTTTGGAGGCATTCTACAAACATTAATAAGGCCTCCAAACATCTATCAGTTGGTTAAGCAACCTAATTAAGTGCCTAATCATCATAATATGGTATGTATAATTAGTCATATTTTGATCAATATGCTTATTCTCTACCTTAACATCACACTTATCAGGTAAATAATGTTTATGTGTTCCCCCCAAGTGGTCCTCAAATAGCCTATTATCACTATCATATCCTTTGTCCTCCTTCTACCCCTGTGTATGACCAAGGTAAACCTCCTTTGCATTAAAATCAATCTTCTACTTCCCATTATCAAGACCAGGCTTACCCTATTACATCCTTATCAGGGGTCAAGCAAGAATTAATAGTTTATATTGAGTTGATAAGGGATATTGGTAAAGGTTTGGAGTTTTTTATAGTCATCCCTATCTATGCTCTATAAAAAAAAGGAGTAATATGCAGTTAGTGAAGACTAGATGGTTATTTTATGAAAGTGAGTAATGGTCATCATGCAAGAATAAGGATATAACAATGATAAGAAACATGGTCCAAAATGTAGATAGTATGTTAATATCTTATGAAGAGTAGTAGACTCATTTCAACTAGCCTTATGTGCCCTCTCCCCTCTAAGAGCCTCAAGCTCAATCTTTAAGAGTCCCTGACTAGCCCCCTCGTTCACCTTGTCAAAGTCCATCCTTGTCAAAACTTAGAGAGACAATATTAGACCAAGGAAGAACAATTATGAAGATCAAAAAGGGGGTCAAGATTGGATAAGAATTCCCTGTTCATTCTATAGAGGGGAAAAAGATCTTCTTGCAAGTTTTTTGTAATGTATGGGTATCTATTGAATAAATTGACTACCCACATGTTGAGAAGCAAGAGATGAAAGGGTGGGTATTGTCCATTAAAGAAGTGTTTGAGTAATGGGAGAAAAATTATGTCAATCCTAAGCCAATCAGTTTCCCCTATCCCACCCCTATGCCCATTCTCACTCAAGATCATGAAGTTATTCCATCTTAGATCCTTTCCTAAAACCCTAACTATT
This sequence comes from Torreya grandis, assembly GCA_037957365.1. Classification (NCBI taxonomy): domain Eukaryota; kingdom Viridiplantae; phylum Streptophyta; class Pinopsida; order Cupressales; family Taxaceae; genus Torreya; species Torreya grandis. Next base: position 833,001 of record JARHVA010002761.1, on the reverse strand, counting down.
TCATACCCTCTCCCACACACATTTAGGAAAAGGAGAAGGTAGCCAAGTATCACACATTCCCCTCATGGAAATCAATCAAGGAAGACACAAAAAATAAAAAAGAGGTGTTATTTGAGGCAATCTAAGAACCAATCGTGGTAGAGGAAGTGTTAGTTATGTAAGAAACGAATCAAGAAACCATAACTCAACTCAATGAACTTGGTGTAAAATATCTCCAAAGATCTCTCTCCTTAGTTCATGGACCACCTAAAAGAACATTCAAAGTACCTAGATGGAAGGCTACCCTTCTAAGCTAAAAACAAAGGTAAACTTCTTCACCCTCCCACCATCTCCATTATAAAGGAGGAGCTTGTTATACAAAGGATAAAGGAGGAGCTTAAAATCATAGGTGAACCTAAAGAGGACAATGTAAGTGTCTATGATGAAGAAATAATGATGGGTAGTCCAATTCATCCAAAAAGGGAAAATTTAGTTTTGGACCAGCCCTCTTGGCATGGAAGTGACATATATGAACTAGATCATGATGAGATCAATCCTCAAGACAAAAATAGAGTAGATTTTGAATGGAACACTAAAGGTCCATTTTAAATAGATCAAGAAGAGGATTTGGACTAGGTGTCTGATATGGATATGCTTCAAGATGAGGTACCAAATGAATATAGTCTTGATATATTGGAGCTAAAAAGAAAACAAATCAGATCTTGAGCAAAGTAGGTGTGATACTTCAAACCTTGGGTGGTCAAATAAATCCATGTTTATAGTTGAAAAACAAGATGAAATTATTTATTTAGGTTGATGAAGGAGACATCTCAAGTACTCAAGTGATTTAATTTGATGAGCATACTAGTAAAGAGCCTAAAAAGTTATGGTATCAGTTCAATGCCATATCCAAAAAATTTGAAGAGGCTGAGGGACATGTCCTTCCAAAAATCTATGAAAATGATTCTATAAGCATGATCAATCTTAATCTACATAAGGCTAGGGTAGAATAACATGGTATTTTTTAACCACTAGTTGAACTAAGTGCAGATATTCCTAAGATCCCAAATGAAGTCTTCATGCAAGACCTTCTCAATAGTGATGAGAAACAACAAGTAAATGCTCCCATAGTCCAAAATGAACCAATTTTTGAAGACTTAGACCAATATGTTTACATTGGAGACATGTTCACTCCATTCCATCCATTGAGGAGCACATAAAAATAATTGGCCATCAAGTTACTTGGTCCACCAATTCTGATAACTCTAAAGCAAGGTATTTTTCAGATTGATTTGTTACAAGTGAATGATACTCATATTTTTCCATTTGACCCAGGAGAGAAGTGCTTGTGAATTGATGTATGATATTATATAGATATAGTAGGTTCATGATTTTATCTTTTTAACTTTGTGTACATTTATTCAGTAGGTTAGTTTCCATTTAATAAGTACCTTGGGCACTCTATGTTGTTTGTTCTCCTTTTGGTCCTTATGTTTGTTTCAAGAAGAGGTTAGATCAAGATTGGTATCTAGTATTAGATTTGGGTCAATATGTTAACCTAGAAAATAGATTCCATTCCTAATATACTAGACAACGAAGCATGGTCTAGGTTATTTTGCATAGACAGGCATACAAACCTTTTGAGTCACCAAAGATGTTGGCTATTTTTTTCCCACATACCAAGCTTTGGAAAGTTGAGCATAGGTCATGTGGAATGGGTGGACCAAAGTTTTGAAATAGGTGCAGCAATGCAAATGAAGGGATCTAATCAGGTTCTCATATGTTATGAGCATTCAAAAGTATGGACTAGGTTGCACAAATCTTAATAATCCATTAGAGCCTTGAAGAGATGATCAAGAGATGAATTTGTACAAGTTTACTAACTAGATCGTCACTAGGACATCATGTAAAAATGAATGGAAAAACTAACTTATGCATTTAATAAATGTACCTTAGAAATTATTGAAAGCCAAATAGCTATAATGCCATGGATTCCTTCATTGCTAAGATCATCCTCTAAAATTTTCACGCCCATGTGAGCTTTCTGGCTCAAGTTATAAGATTATAAAGATGGACCTATAACATAAGACATTCATGCTAACATAAAATTTAAGCTCAATAAAAAAAATTATTTAGATCTTAAATTTGATGGTCACACAAACGTCAATGATGATCATGAAAATATCATTTTATGAGAGCATAGATGTCAAATTTAAACTCATGAAATAGCCATTAGCTTTTAAACAGTGGGTCCTAGTAGATATAATGGTTTGCATTACATCATACATCTTAATCCACTGGTTCAAGATGAGTTAAATAGTCAAGGAGATCAAGAGGTTGACACATGGTGTAAGTGCATGAGACTACATACTAATAGTGAATCTTGAGGATCAATGCACATTTGACATGTGGCACAAGATTGGAAAAAGTTGACAAGTCAAGGGTAGGATCGATGGCTATTTCTCAATCATACAGATCAAAATCAATGGAGAGAGATGAGTTAATGAATCAATAAGTTGAGTCACTTTATTGATATCCAATTAGAACAAAGGTGAGCTCGAGACTTTCAATGAAAGTCAAGAAGCCATTTTTGACAGAAGCAAATAGGTCTTATAAGATCATCTTGCCACCATTAAATCTTGATCCAATGCCATTAAAGGGACAAATTGATGAAGCTAAGGGGATTAATAATATAAAATACTACCATGAAGGCTAAATATGGACCTTTGGTTTGTAAATTTATAGCTTGTAAGGTTATTTTTGTGACTGTGTTCACCTTTTTTTTAAATGAAGGGTCCATGCATATATGAGCTCTTGGTTTCTATAGAGAAATAGAATGGGTTTTTTTTGACCTATTATAATCTAGAAAGAGGGATATATAGTTTATAGGTCTACATTAATATAAAATCTATAGGAAAACCAATACTCTTATATTGATTTTTCATCTATAGATGAAATTATGATATAGAAATGGAAATGGAGCAGATATGTGTTTGATGTAAAGGGGCTCATCTATCAATGTGGTTCCATCATTGAAAAAGTAGGTACCAACCACCATTCATGGCATGCCATTATTAGTTTTATAATTTGAGGATTTGATCCTCATGAACATGTCAAATGGACTTAGGGTCCCAAGGTGGTGATCTGGTAGTTGGAAAAGTAGTTAAGGGCATTCATTCTACTCAAAAGGATTTTGTCATCATGTAGAATAAACCCTTATCTCTAGTGTGATATCTTAGCAAATGAGAGGATCTTGATGACTATTGGGATAAATGGTCTATTTGTTGTTCAAGGCATGCATATAAAAAATAATCAATGAGTTACTACCTCATTTCTTGATCACGAGGACTCTTTCTCCACTCTTACATGCATTGTTCTCATCTCTCTCTCATTTTTCTATATATATAGGCTTTTGAGCCAAAAAATGGATCCCCTTTGTATCCTCTTGGTATTAATTTATGCCCTTTCTTGGTTATGACTAAACTCTACCAAGATGGAGCCTGTAGCCTCTTGAAATGAATAAAAGATTGCGTTTTCATTATTCTAGTATAATGTGTACATGTTAGATTTGTATATGTGGTAGAATTTTTTCATTTTCAAGTCATGATATCACCTATTTACTATTTCATCTTATTTTTTAGGTCATGTTTAGTGTTCTACATCTCTTAATTGAAGCCCATATGTAGATACCATACCTGGTTAGTGTCTTGAATTAGACCTATCCATAATTTCCCTTAGCTTGTCATAATTTAGTGAACCTCTTCATAAAACACTGATGTATGACATATATTTGGAATCTTTGATCTATTCTTTTACTTATTTCATTAGTGTTTTAGAGTCAAGCAAAGTGGATCAACCATAATCTAGGTACATCACCATAATTAGATTAGGTTTCTCTTTCATGTTATACTTATCTCCCTTTTATTTGATCATTATTAATTATTATTAGTGTAAATGAGATAAAATGATGCATTAGAGGAGTGAGCCTTGCTAAAAATCATAGAGGTCTAACCCCATTATAGGATACCCATAGCCTAGGGTCAATCCTATGTTGAGCTAGATTTGGAAACAAGACCTGAACACTTTTGTTTCCAGCTAGGGTGTAATCTGTATTTACAAAATTCACTTAAAATATTATGACTCAAATCAATAATATATCTAAGGTTTTATACACCACACACATATAATACTATATCATAAAAAACACTTCTATACACTTAGAAAGATGAGATAATTTACCTAGTTACGTATAATCAATAATAATTGCTAACTCTTCAATAGCCATTGCACATCTAAAATCAAAATATCAATTATAACAAAGGTAATTATTCATAGCTATTATAAACTTAAAATTACTAAATCAAATAACTAATAAGATAAAATGTAATTAAAAATAATTTGGAAAGAAAAGGCACCAACACATGCATGACAATCAAAATTTAATTTCTTCCTATATTGATTTTTTTGACCCTTGAAAATGAGGGTTATAGATGTCTATGTAGACTTGGGGAGAGGTTTCCTCATCCTTTAAGTGCATGAAAACATGTAATTAAATTTATTACTTATAACCTTAGTTCTGATTGTAGTTTCAAAATTGTATGTATGTATATTCATAATCAACTCATAATTGTCAAAAGTAAAGTTAGCCTATATAATTTGATGAACATGTGAATGATTAAAAATAATTTACTCAACTTTATTATTAAATTTAAAATAAAATATGAGTACAAAATTAATTCCCTTATATTGAGGCACACAAAATTGTCCTTTGAAATAAGACTGGATGAACATTTGCATGGATGCACTAATTGTTGGAGATGTTATAGTAGATAGTGGTGTTGAAATGGAGGTTATAGTGTCAACCTTCTTCTTTGGTTCCAAATAAAGATAACACTTATTTCCTTGATCAAGATATTATCTCATAATGGCCAAGTTGAGTAATAAGGGTCTATACACCCTTTTTACCTATTCAAGGAGCTTGGAATGTTCCACCTTTGTGTTCTAGAAGTTTATTTTGAAGTTTATACTTTCATCACCTTATTTCTAGAAAAACTCATATTGGCCTCAATTTATTCAATTACTAATCCTTAAAGGCTCTATCTGAATTTATCAGATACCTATTGAAATAATTGATCAGAATTGATCCTACTAATAATCTTACCAATCGAGTCTCTTGCCTCATATAGTTTCAAAAATTCTTGGATTTTCAAAATAAGAGCATAACATTCTTGATACTTTGGCATTATTGACCTAACTATTTATTGACACTATAGATTGTACCCTTGAAAGAAGGCTGAGCTTCTCCCTTCCACGCGACACAATGGAGACTCCAGTCTTGCTATGGGTCTGGCAAAACCGAGGGGAGAATCTCTAGATAAGGGCTAGCTCCCTTTGATTCATCTCTAAAGTCTTTTACTACTATTACTAATATTGGTAGGGGGGTGAAAAGAGAGGGAAGGAATAACTAGAATAGAAACTATCTAAATGGTGATGCACCAAAATGATTGATCTACTTAGCTTTGACATACACTTTACACCAAGAACAAGCTAACATACACTTCGTTTGAAATGAGAAACTCTTCTATATCAGTGTCTAATAAGGGGTCCTCTAGAGATACAGGAAGGAAGAACTACTAGATGTTTTTTAAGAGACACTATGGCAACTTATTCACATGCACCTATACTCTATTGTGGACACTTCTTGCTAACCTGCAAAAGAAGGAACTCACAATACACTAGACATGTTGGAATCATTCTATGAAATCATGAAAGAAAATGACTTAACACAAGACAAAACCATAGACATATACAAAAGTGTAAACTAAAATGTAGGTAAAAATGCTATGTCTTGATTCAAGGTAAAATCCTATAGGGCTTCACCATACAAGCTGAGAGAGATCTTCTTTTGAGAGGTTACAATATATAGCATAAAGAGAAAGACTTGTGGTGCCTTTCAAAATAAGCAACCCATGCTATTTTGAATGCCTTAGAAAGAGGAAACTTTCTCATGATGGTGTCATCCTTCTAGAAACAACCTAGGAAAACCATGCTATAGATGTCGCAAGTCTTGACTTTACAGCTTAAACCATCTTAAATGTTCTTGCAAAAGCATGGGTCACTTTGTCTCATCCATAACAATAACTTCCTATGACAATGATTTTTGTGTGCCACCTAGGCTATTATATTCTTTTCTACACTTCATTTATGTGTGCATAGTCATGCTTTCACTATTTTCTATCTCTTTCTTGGCAACTCAGCTCTCAAGATATCCTTTTGTCTTTTGCTAGCTCTTCGAGCTCCTTTTTTAGTGGGTCACTAAGTTTCCCTCGGGTCTTATGCCCCTTTGAATTCCATCAGGCCTGCACCATTTGAGCTCTCTTGGGCCACTTGTCATGAAGGCATTATTCTTTTGGCCTATCTCAATGGTTGATGCATGCCATCAAAATTGATTTCTATGGGCTTGTCACTATTCAAAAACCAAATGCATATTTCATCACCATAAATTTGATGTTTGTAGGATCATCACCATTTGAAAGCCAATGGCTAGTTTTTTGCCTTGAATTTGATGTACTCGATCCCATCACCCCTTTGGGAATTCCTTTATCCCTTTATTTTCCTTTGGCCTTTTGCAATTAAACCTTCCTAAAGGTAAGGTGTCCCTTCAAATATTGGAAAAGGTCCCCTTTTGGGTTGTTGGGAGTTCCCCATAAGGGAACTTACCCTTCGAGCTCCTTCAAGATTTTTATCTTCTAAATTCCTTCAGATAAAATGTCTAAAGGAATTCCTTCAAAATTTTTTTTGAAGGAAATCCTCCCTTCAAAGTCTTGACCTTTTATTCTTTCAGTCTTTTTCTTCAGACAAATTCCTTCAGACAAAGTTTGAAGGAATTCCTTTAGGCTTTTATCTAAAAGAATTTGCCTTTGTCCCTTGTATTTTCCTTTAGACATTTTGTCTGAAGGACCTTTACCTTTTGGCATGGATTTCCTTTAGACATTTTGTCTAAAGGAATCCTTTGCCTTTCTCACTTTTCCAAAAGAAACTTTCCTTTTAGGTCTTCTACCTTGTTCTCTTGGAATGTGCTTCTACCTTCTGCAAGGGTATCTTGAGCCCAAAGTTTCCCTTCAGAGCCTAATGAAAGGTCCCATTTGGTTACCTGCTTACCCTCCATAAGGGCACTTATTCTTTGGACCCTTGTGAAAGACTTATATCTCTTTGAAGTTGGCCCATTCCTTTGCCAAAATGCTTATGAAAACTAGCTACCCATAGTGAAATAAACCTCTAGATCAACTTGAAACATCTAAAAAGCTCAAGTCACTTAGCTCTTTATAGAATAGGTCTACTACAAATGGAAATGACATAATTGTAGTAGGGGGAATACACCCAAGATTGATGGCTTTGGACAATAGGGAAAGGAAGGATACTAATTGTTTTAGCCTATAGGACCAAAAATGGTCAACAATTTGGTGATTCACAATGGAAACATGTCTGCTATGCTTGGGAAGATTGGTAGCCTCAAAATCCATTGGGCATGGAGTCAAGATGCAGCTTGAAAGAGTTAGTAATAGCCTTCTAAAGACCTATGAACTAACAAATCTTTATCTCAAGCAACAAGGAAAAAACAACACACAACAAAGCTAAAAAAACACTACACCTATGCAAACAACATTTAAGGAAAATAAAGACAACTAAAAGCAAACCACTATGTATAACTAGCTAGGTAAATTTGTCTCCATCCTGGATCAAAGGGAAAAATTCTTAAGTCTCCTTCATGGAAAGAAAAATTATGTTGCTAGACAAGTGACTGAATGGAATGGGGACTTGGTGACTTGCCCTTCTTGCCTACCACCTTAATGGGATTATATCTGAGTGGATTAGGGACAAACATGTCTCCAACTTATATGTATTCATCTTACTCTTAGAATATTGCCTCATGCTGGCCCTTCTTGATAGTGTATCTCACCAAGAAGTCAATGGATACTAACTCATCACCATAGGGATCATCTAACTCATAACCCCCTTGATATGCATCATGGATTGACTTGTTCCCTTCTACCTCATTAAAGAGACTATCAAACTTATCTTCTACTTCCTCATGGTTTTCTTGAAGAAGGGTGACTATTGTGATGTTTGAAATGAGATCACAAAGTACTTACTCATCCCACAGAACATCACCATTTTTCTCAAGGCTCTCTTCTTCAAAGCTTTCATATAGGCCTCTCCTTATCTTGCTCAAAATCCAAAGTCTCTAGTTGTCCAAAGACATGCTCCTGATCCTCCTCCAAATTGGGTTCCATGGCATGGTCATTCTCCTCATCAAAAAAATAAGGAAGTTCATCAAACAAGGGGGGAGAGAGCTCACCATGCTTACATTCCTCATCGTCCATTGTTGACAAATAAAATATGTCAACCTCATCTTCATATTTCTATAACATCTACATGTATGCATGACCCATGTCTTCTCCATTGTTGATGATGTCTTCAAAAGGAACATCCATGATGGTTTCATCCTTATTAAAATCCATGAGAGCTTCTTGATCATCCAGGAATTGGATCCTCTCTTCTTCACTTGCCTCTTTTAAAAAAGGTTCCTCCTTGAGAAGGGATGAAGTGGAAGGCTGATGGTTAAACTCATGTGGAAGAGGAGACAAACCCTGATCTAGAATCAAATGATTATCCTCCTTTTATTTGGAAAACACTTCATCTACATCAAATGTGGCTTGATAGCTCTCTTGGAGGGGTGTAGATGGGGTGTGTTCAAATGTAGGATCTTCTACTTGATCTGAACCATCCATCACACCTTGGTTGAGAAACCTCATTCTAGACTCCAATTATGCAATTTACTTGGCTATATTCTCTTGGAAGAGCCTTTCTTAGAGGTCACAAACATCATCATGATGAGTAGGAGTAGATTCATTTTATTCAAGGCTTATATCAAAATGAATAGGCCTCTCCTCCTCCTTTTTCCTACCACATGATTCCATTGTTTTCTTCCAACTCATGACCTTGGGATTGGAACTTTTCCCTTGTGAATAGGCAACAAATTTATCCTCTTCAAGGTCCTGAGTTGGTTCATGATAGGCACTCCTATGCTGAAATATTTAAGGAGGTTGAGGGAGACTAGGAATGGTCTACTCATACACAAGAAGAGCTACTTCAAGAGAGGTGTGTTGCTTTCCAAAAGATAAAGGGTGATTCCCATCACAAGAGGGTCCACATTCTAAATAATTAAGAAGGTTAGTCTCTATGAGAGGTTTCTCTAATGCCCTTTGATGTTGTAAAGCTAGATGTAAGGGATTAAGAGTAGGAGTGGTTACTACATCAGATGAGCTAGAGTGAGAAAGTTTTATTTAGTAGAAAGGATTTGGTGCATAAGAGGGGGCTTTCTTTAGAATATGAGGGGGTTGCTTTGGAATGGGAGAAAGCACACAAGGTTGATTGCCTTGAATGAATGGACTCTCCCATTTTGATACTTCTTCCTTCATGGATTGTAAGGCCTGAGCTTGCCTAAACAAGCACTCCTCTTTGTACATAAGCTCTTGTTGATATCTATTCTGCTCCTCCAATATGTTTATCTCCATCACTCGCTTCTCAAATTCTAGCATTACTTCCTTTACACTAGGTGAAGGGAAACCAAGAGAGATACTTGTGGTGATGCCATGAACAACCTGAGCTTGATCAAAGTTATATAAAGGTAAACAAGGTCTATGCTACTGAGTGATGGGATTATACATACCAGAAATATGATTTTTTGATGGCACTAGGACTGCTTAACCATCTGATTCAACTCAGAGTCACCATTGGTGTTGGTTAAAATGCCTCTAAAGGCTAATTGGTTGAATAGCATAACAAAAATCCTTTAACTCCTTGGATAACTTAACCCACCAAGCATGCCACAAACTATTGATGATATGGATTGCACCCTTGAAAGAAGGCTGAGTTTCTCCCTTTCACACAACACAATGGAGACTTCCCTCTTGTTGTGGATCAAAAAATACTAAGGGGAAAATCTCTAGATAAGGACTATCTCCCTTTGATGCATCTCTAAAGTCTTTTACTGCTACTAATAATATTTGGGGGGGGTGGTGAAAAGAGAGAGAAGGAAGAACTAGAATATAAACTATCTAAATAGTGATGTACCAAAATGATTGATCTACTTAGCTTTAACATACACTTTAAACTAAGAACAAGCTGATATACACTTCATTTAAAGTGAGAAACTCTTTTGTATCATTGTCTAATAAGGGGTCCTCTAGAGATACAAGGAGGAAGAACTACTAGAGGTTTTCTAAGACACACTATGGCAACATGTTCACATGCACCTATACTCTACTGTAGACACTTCTTGCTGACCTACAAATTAAAAAAATCACAATACACTAGACATGGTAGAATCATTCTATGAAATCATGAAAGAAAATGACTTAACACAAGACAAAACCATAGACATATGTGAAAGTACAAACTCAAATGGAGGCAAAAATGCTATGTCTTGATTCAAGGTAAAATCTTACAAGGCTTCACCATACAAGCTAAGAGAGATCTTCCTCTCTTGCAAGGTTACAATATATATAATAAAGAGAAAGACTTATGGTTCCTTCCATAACAAGCAGCCCATGCTATGTTGAATGCCTTGGAAAGAGGAAACTTGCTCATGCTAGTGTCATCCTTATAGAAATGGCCTAGAAGAACCATGTTGTAGATGTTGCAAGTCTTGACTTTATATCTTAAACTATCTTAAATGTTCTTGAAAAATCATGGGTCACTTTTTCTCATCCACAACAATAAATTCCTATGTTGATACTTTCTTAGTGCCACCTAGGCTATTCTATTCCTTTCTACATTTGACTTATGTGTGTGTGGTCACACTTTCACTATTTTTTGTCTCTTTCCTAGTAACTTAGCTCTTGGGCTATCCTTTTATCTTTTACTATCTCTTTGGGATCCTTTCTTGGTGTGTCACTAAGTTTCCCTCAGGTCTTATGCCCCTTTGAATTCCATCGAGCCTGCGCCATTCAAGCTCTTTTGGGCCACTTGTCATGAAGGCATTAGTCCTTTGGCTTGTCCTTAATTATTGATGAATCTCATCAAAATTGATGTCTATGGGCCTATTACTATTTAAGGACCAAATGGCTATTTCATCACCATAAATTTGACATCCGCAGGCTGTCACCATTTGAAAGCCAATGGCTAGTTTGTTGCCTTGAATTTGATGTGGTCAGGCCCGTCACCCCTTTGGAAATTCCTTCAACCTTTTGTTTTCCTTTATCCTTTTTCAAATGAATCTTCCCAAAGGGAAGGTGTCCCTTCAGAGCTTGGAAAAGGTCCCCTTTTGGGTTGTTGGGAGTTCCTCACAAGGATACTTACCCTTCGGGATCCTTCAAGCTTCCTTATCTTTTAAACTCCTTTAGATAAAATGTCTGAAGGAATTCCTTCAAACATTTTGTTTGAAGGAAATCCTCCATTTAAAGTCCCAGCCCTTTATTCTTTATCTTTTTCTTCAGACAAATTCTTTAGACAAAAAGTTTGAAGGAATTCCTTTGGGCTTTTGTTTGAAGGAATTTGCCTTTGTCCCTTCCTTTTATTTTCCTTTGGACATTTTGTCTGAAGGACCTTTGCCTTTTGTCATGGATTTCCTTTAGACATTTTTTCTGAAGGAATCCTTTGCCTTGCTCACTTTTCTGAAAGAAACTTTCCTTTCAAGTCTTCTACCTTATTCTCTTGGAATGTGCTTCTACCCTCTGCAAGGGTATCTTGGGCCCAAAGTTGCCATTCAGAGCCTACTAAAAGGTCCCATTTGGTCACCTACCTACCCTCTATAAGGGCACTTATCCTTCGAACCCTTGTGAAATACTTATATCTCTTTGAGGTTGGCCCATTCCTTTTCCAAAAGGCTTGTGAAAACTAGCTACCCACAACAAAATAAACCTCTAGATCAACCCAAAATATCTACAAACCTCATGTCACTTGGATCTTTATAGAACATATCTACTACAAAGGGAAATGGCATAATTGTAGTAGGGGGAATACACCCAAGATTGAAGGCTCGAAACAGTAGGGAAAAATAGGAGACCAATTTTTTTGGCTTATAGGACCAAAAATGGTCAACACTATTGTGGTCCACTCTCTATCCTCCTGGGTTATAATTACCACCAAATTGAGGGCATTTGAACCCTTCAATAGTGTCATTAAATAAAGATGGCTATAAACCTTATTGGTAATATAAAGAATAAGTAGTTTTAATTTATTCCCATCCTAATTCAAAGAATTAAATAATTTATGAGTCTTAGTTATATGGGGGTCCAATTTTGACCTCATTGGATCAATTGCTTCTAGAGTATTGTATCTTTGATGTGGCCTGTTTAAATTTGGTCTTAATTCCTTGAGGGATATGGACCATTTGTTGCTTCTCTTTTATTTTTTGTAGATCTTTCTCAATCTCCTTCTTGGACATTTTAGTCCCATCATGAAATTCTATTAAATCATCCTTATGAGTTTCAACAGGGAACTTAAAGTCTTATATATATAGGGACTACCCTAAGTTCCTATTATTTCTTTTGGTTAATGTAAAGACTTCTTATCTTTATTCAAAAATGATTTCCATTCCATATTCATCTTCCACTTTTCTCTTCCTAACCCTTTAGATGCCTATTTAGGGTTTATCAAACATGAAGCTTATTGATGGAAACTCTATGATTTTGAAATTTGGCTTTTGAGAAGCCTTTGATATGAGATCAGCTTTCCATAGAGGGATGACTAGCTATGTTAGGTTTATTGGTTGTGTGTCCTTAGTTGTAGTCTCAACTGATTGATCCTCTGATTTTTTCTCTAAAGCTCCTTTGAGTATTGAGTCAGGAAGGGAGGGCCATATTATTTTAAACCAATCAACACCTTCATATTAGGGTAGTGGGTGGATTGTATATACCTATTTTCCCCTTTTATTCTTCCCTAAGGATGTTATAGTAGTATCTTAAGGGGAACTAGTGGAAGGAATTGGAAAGTTTATTTGGGTAGATGATGCATGAATTTGGGAGCTTTACAATGTTGTTTCAACCTTATTAGAATCCCTCTTTTTGGTCTTAGGTTGGACTGAGGTAGTCTCAAAAGGAATTTCCATAATGTTGGTAATAATAGATATGGTTGACATTAATGAGAGAATATAAATAATAGGATTAAAGGTAACATCTTCTATTTTTGGTGTTACCAGAGGTGTTTATGCCAAAGCATTGAGAGGAACTAATTCAAATGAACTTTTTGAAGAAAGGGTAATAAAATAATAAGCAACTGAAGGGTGAGCCTTATTACCTTATCGGTCATATTTCATCAATGATTTCCCTTTTTCATTTATGATGTTTAATACCTTTGTTCTTTATAATTACTCCACTTTGTCCATTTCTTGTTCTACTAGAGTTCATTAGGGAATTAAATATGTGCCTATTTATGGTTCATCAATAATTGGTTTCCTTGAAAGGGGAGGATCCCTCATCCCTCTTGTATAAAATTATAGATTTATTAGCTAAGGAGGAGCCCTATTAAATTGAGTTAGTAATAACCTCTTTACCTATAGATTCCTACACAAGTGATGTATCTAGGTAATCATGGCTTTGTGAATTATAGGAGTCCAAGAAAGTTATATCCTCTTGAGATCCTAAATACTTAGTCTCATTTATAATGGGATATATCTTAACAACCTTCAATACTTGGGCACCTTATTGAGAAGGTTCTCCTTATTCCTCTATTTGTTACAGGGCTCTGTTTCCCTAAAATTTTGAATTATTCTATCCTCCATGGGGTGGATGCATTATGTTCATATATTGATGTAAAATTGAATGATATCCTTAAATTATCTTCAAATGTTCTGCCCTTATCCCCATAATATGTGCCCTTTCCATGACTTGGGTGTCATCTTTTACATTTAAGAAGAAGAAATCATGGTCATAAGGAACATGCTAGTATGGAATATAGATGCCTTGGATATGTTTCAAAATCCAACCATGAGGGTCCCAATATCTATGAGGCAAGGTGGACAACTGATAATACTTATTTTTATTACCTACATCACCATAATTTTTTTGCATTGTATAATGGATTTACCCCATTATTATATGGGACTTGAAGAACATGATTTTATTTATATTTATCAAATCTTCTTCTACACTCCACCAAATCTAGAATGTAATCACTTTCTCTACAAGCTTATTAGGAACATACTTGGGGAGGCATAGGGGGTTGACCTTATTACTAATGACCATAATTAGTATATAATATAGGTATAGTCAATAGTTACCTTGAGGTGCCAATGTATATTTTATACTCTTAGATAGCCTAGGTAGTGGGGCCTCATGGATAACTTTCCATACCTAAGTATATGCATCATCTATAATTTAGGTGATATTCTTTGTGTATGCATATATATGCATGAATTAATAGTAATCATAGATGTAATTATTTATGCAATATATAGATGGGATCCAAAGTGACCTATAATCTTGATATATAGTTACTATTACTATATCGATGAGTCATGACACCATATATAAATGGCCTACTAAGTTGGACCATTTTCCTTTATGTAAAACTTGCTCCTTTTATAGACACTAGAAAACTGTACTAGGTGTCAAAATTCCTCAGGACTCTTTAGGGACCACCTAACCCTTCTCTACTAATTTAATAACTTGAAAATTAACTCACCTCTTTTAACCCACCTTGACCCCTTTTCCTTTAGACACTCAACTATTGATGGTCAAATAACCATTGAAAGTTAGCCTGACCATCAACAATCAAGTCCTCACCTCTCTAACCCATCACCAATTATGTGTGAGCTAATGAGGAATAATTTCATATGTTTGCTTTATGCAGTACTAATCAAATTCCAAGCATTGAAATAAATAGCCTCAACCTCTAGGGAACCTTATATCCTCTATCTCTCTTTGAATATAAAAGGAGGAGAGTAGGAGGTGAAATGGATCCATCATCAGAAGCACTCTTGCATAAAAGTATTCAAGATTTCCAGAATCTAGTCTTCATTCAATAACTCAACAATACAAAAAGAGACTTGAACCTCTACTGAATTTGCTTTTGAGGCCAAAGTACTATTACTCTATAAAAATTACTCCAACCATCAACCATGTAGAAATCTATAGGTATATTGTACTTGTTCTTTGTTTCATTAGATTTCTAATCCCCTAACTTGATCAGACCTATTTTCACCTTGTTTCCCAACTTTTAGATCCTTAATAGAACCATTGTTAGACCATTCACCTATTCTAAAAAACTCTCTTTTAAAAACCATCAAAATCCATAGGCAACCACTAATAATTAACACAACCACTGATGATCACCCCAACTATTGATAGTTACCCAAATGTCAATGGTTAGCTAAACTATTGATGGTTCACCTAACCACTAATGGTCACTATGGTAGAAAATAAAAACAAATTATTTTTATCTGCTTAGCCCCAATCACACTTAACTATCTATGTTCTTACCTATTTATAGACCCTTTTCTAATTTTTTGAACTTCAATTCACCCCATTTAGCATGAGTATTGACCCACTTTTAGTATATTTTATCATTTTATTTAATAAGCATTCTACTTTATTATTGTAATGCATTTCATTTTCTTTATGAAAGTACCTTACTTTTATCATTTTCAACTTAATTTTTATCAAAAGTGGATTGACAGGCTCCTAGTAAGCTTATGATTTTTAGATATAGCTCATGATAGGTAGTCCACCAAACTATCTTGATAATAACCCCCTTTTTAGTGCTTTCTTATTTGTAGCTAATTCCTTCCAAGACAAAGAAGAGTTCTCCATCTTTTTATGGATTATGCACACATCAACAACTGGGTATTTCTGCCACACCCTTATTACTAGTTTCTTATCTTCTTCCAAAATTAGGAAATGAGAAGAAATTAAGAGAAACATTTTGGCATGCCCAATGGGACCCTATCATTATCTAAGTTCCCCTTTCTTCCTTTATTTTTTTTTGCATACAAAAAAATTTGAAATTTATTTTGGAATTAAAATAAACCTTGCATACATTGATTTCTTATTTGTTTTAGTTCATCTAGTAACTTAAAATCAAAGTAATTAATCATATTTTGACTTTTGTTATCACATAATTTACCAAAAAACATAATCAATCAACACATCGAAACAAACATGAGACAAGTCCCAAATAGGATTTCATCACCTAGCAATAAACATTAACCTATTGTAACAATCTCACTTGGAGGTCATTACCAAGGGGATAACCAACTCAGATTTTTAGTTGAGTATAAACTCTAAAATTTAGTATATCTTGGCTAAGAAATTGACACCCTTATCACTGAGGTGTGTGAAGTGAGGGGCTAGGCCCCAATATCAATCCAAGTACTGATGTTCAATATAGATTCTTGTTTTTGAGCACCTAAACACAACCTAAAACCAACCTTATATTTCTTCTTTAGTAGCTAATCTATAAACCAAATTTCTCATTCACACTTTTTAAGGTATAAGCCAACCTGATATAAAAATAATCTTAAATTTTAAACACACTTCTATTTTAAGTTTTGATTGTCTTGAGATTCTTTTCCTTTTGCTTGCTTTTTATTTGAGGTGCGAACTTTCATCATTTCTTTTCTATTCCTCTCATGGTCTTTACTAGATAGAAATTGAGGAATCAAACCAACCAAAAACCACCATCTTCCTCTTCCTCTTATTCCATAGAGTATACTTTAGATGTTGAGATTTATCCTCATCTTTTTACCCCTCCTACCATGCCTCAGATAGTTTTTGAATGTGATGCATATTTTTCTACCTTCCTCGATAACAACCCCATGGCCTTCCACCATTATATCAACACCTTAGCTCACCATACCCATATTATTTTGATTACTCCCACATATACACCTTATGGTATACCTTCCCCTCTTGTCATTGGTTTTACCTCTACACAACCTTTGATTACGCTAGCCTCTTCTTCTAGAAATATCCCATCTACTACCACCACCCAAACACAATCTAGCATCCCAACCAATAGCCAAACACATCCTACACCAAGTAATAACTCTAACATAATAACAAACTCACCTCTTATTACCCATACCTCATCCACCATGGGGTTATCTTATACCCTTATTTATACCATTCCTCGTATCACCACCAACCAACCAATTTCCACCCCTATTTAGAATTTGGTAATTTCCAAATCTCTCACTCTTCCACTTATTAGCACATGAGTTATTTCTCAACCCCAACCTATCCATACCTCTAAATCAACCCATATTTATCCCAAAACAAATACCCATGGCATCTTACCAATATGTTCCTAGTCTACAAGGATACATAGCACCTTCTACCCAACTTTTTGTGCCTATCAACCCTTATGTGGTACTATCCCAACCTCTAATGACCACATACCAATATGTGGTATCTTATCAACCTTCTACCTCTTATCTATATATCATTGTTATGCAATGTCAACCAAACTTACCATTAAATTACGGATCCTCCCAACCTCAAATAGATTTGGTCAAAATGTTAATGGACAAAATGACCAACCTGGAGTCATCTATGTCTGGGGATCATAACCTTTTATCTTATGATCAAATCTGTAATGAATCTATCCATCCATCTATACATCCATATTTGATCCTATCCTCCTTAATGGGAACTATCCATGTTTTCCAAGTTCCAAAGCAAGGATGACCCCTAATAACACTTAAGAGCATTTTGCCATTCTTGTTATTTGATTGTATATGATGATGCTCTTCTCATTCATACATTCCTTATGTTTTTATTAGGACCAGCCTTGGATTGGTATAGTAATCTCACCAATAAATCTATATTTTCCTTTTCTAAATGTTCCCAAGTATTTATAGATCATTTATCAGTCAACATATCTAAAATGTCTCTATTACCAACCTCTACTACATTAGGCAATTTGATGACAAATTGATTGCCGATTTCATAGCTAGATGTAGAGTTATCATCAACCAAATTTATTTATTCTTAACCTAACCCAAATTTATTGAACTCTTCTTTCAACATTGTGCCAAAATTATTTCCCATACTCTTCAAGTTCAAACTTTCCAAAAAAATTATGAGACTTTAACCATGGCATGAAAATTGGAAATCTAAGCCATTGATGAGGAAAATTTGAAATTATGGAATAACAATTCTAGATTTAAATATAATGACCCTTCCTCCACCAAAACCACCCATCAACCTAACCATTTGAATACCAAATCAAAGGCATCCACCAACTCAATTTTACTTAAAACTTCTCCATCACCAACTATTAACCAACTAGACCCATCCAATTCTTCCAACTAGCCAAACTAAAACTAAAACCAAGTTGCCCCAAAATAATATACTCGAATAGGGGAGTCTTATGATTTATTTTTGGATAAACTACTAAAATCAAACATTATATAAATTCCTCCAATAAAACCTCCCAAACAATTTGATGCTTCTTATCCTACACTTGGTTGGTATAATAAGAATGATCTTTATGTTTTCCATCACATCGTTAAACATGATGTTAGTATTTGAAATACCTTTAAAGCTATTGTCCAAATCATGATTTATAAGGTAAAACTTGTGTTTGGTAATCCCAATGCACCTCTAAATGATTCCATTGACATATTTGGTAAACCTTTTCCCAACCATGCCCCTTCCACCAACTATGATGATAATAAACAAGAATCATCTCATGCTCATGAGGTTCATACAATTAATGTCAATATCAGTGAACCTATCATTAAGGAGGCCATTACCTCATCTACTCTTTCCTCCATTCCACTCATTAAAGTGGTGGAATCTCCTTTTATTCTATTAGACACCCAAATAGAGGAAGAAACCACCCCTCTTTCATTGCTCAATGAGAACCATAGACCTATCCACATCTTCTTTGATATAAATACCAAAGGAGGAAACCATTGATTCAACCACCTCTTCACCCAATCCACCTATTTAAGTGGTTAAAAAACCTACCATTCCTTTATACATCCAAACAAAGGAAGTAACCATATCCACCCCTTCACTTGACACCATCACACCTTCCTTACCTACTATGGAACTAACCACTCCCTCCTTGGAAACTAATCTAAAGGAAGAGATCACCTTACCTACTCCTTATATGGAGGAAACATCTTCCCAAACCTTGGAACCATCCATCAATAACATAGATGAATAAACTATCCCCTCACCTCTACCCATGGGCTTAACTTTTGAAACCAATGACCAAGGGATCAAATCCATTTACAAGCCTTTTTATACATTAGTCTAAAATATAGATTTTACTTCTCAACCCAAGATAGATAGAGCAACTTTTTGGAATAATCTTGGGTTCCCTTACCAAAACAAACCTAAACCTTCAACCTCGCTTGCAACCACCATCAAACATATAATCACCTTAATACCCCCACCAAACACTTTTCCCTCTAAAACAATAGGAGAACCATCCAACCCACCTCTACCTAAAATTTCCAAATCCCCTTATACCTCCTTAACCAAACCCATAAATAATATAGGAATGCTTCCTATACCTAACATTGGTCTCCCATCTTTGAAGTTAGAATTAACCCCTTCTATTCCACTAAAGAGAACCCCAACCAAACCAAATAAGAAGGTGGAGCCAACCAAGCTCCCACCTCACACTAGACCCATACCACCTCCTTTACACTTACCTTCTATCTTAGGATCCCATCCCTTTACTATCCCTATTACCTATTCCCCATCTAGTAAACCTTCTCCTTTTACTCTACCCACACCTACTACCAAATAATCAAAATATCCATCATTCTTAGCTAACCTATCTACCTCTACCTTCCCACCTATCACCAAACCTTCACTCTTTACCTATAAATCTTCCACCACCAAACTAACCACAACTAAAATATCTCGACCAAAACCACCCACCAAAAACATGCCACCACCTCCCATTTCTTGGTGAAGCCTACTTCTAAGAAGGCTCCCACTCCTACAATAAATAACCGAATGCCCTCAATGCCTTTGATCAATTCTTATTTAACAATGCTATAAAGGTTGTTAAAAACCTCTTCCTTAACCCTACTACCCATCAAACATTTCAACCCTTCACATCTTAAACCATCATGGTTCAATGACAATTTGATTTGCTCATACCATAGGACTCTTGGACATGATACATAAAATTATAAAGCTCTCCAAACACTTGTCCATAACTTATGGGATGAGGATGATCTATTATCAAATGAACCTCATTTGAGACCATTAGAAACCCTACCACCAACTAAACCCATAAAATATTTACCTACTCCTCCAATCTCATTTGAAAGTAATGATGAACTAAAGCAACCATCTATCCCAACACCTCCACTAGTCCACACTATCCATATGGTTACTTGATCTTAGGCCCAACAAAATAATAAGGGAAAATAAAAAGTGTCCATACCATGTACATAACCTTTTACCCATCAAACTTCAAACCAAAACCAAGCACCCTGACCTTTACCTTCACCATCTCAAAAATGCAAAATATCCATTTTGGGTGCCTCACCTTCTAAACCTTCTAAATATATTAAGTGATTGGTTCTAAAACAAATTCAATAAACACTAGTGAATATGAGCCTTTATGAACTAATTAAAACCTCACCCCATCACCACCAAGCATTGATAGAGGCCTTCAATCTATAGAGGCTCAACCAAACTATCCTCAACCTCTTTCATCCTTTGTCAGATCGCTACAGCTTTCTACATTCATTACCTTCCAAGATTCAAAATACCTTCTATCCATTATAAAAACCTTGATCCTCTCTTATTCATTACAACATACATCAATAAAACCCACATAAAAATGGTGATTATTGATGGAGGATATAACAAAAAAATTATCTCCTTTCATGCTTGTGACCAAATTTAATTTCCTAAGAATATCATGTCATAAACTGTAGTGGTCCTCTACTCCTTTAATGAAACTATGGCCACTATCTTGGGGATAGTCATCCTCTACATCCACTTGGGACATCATACCATTCCAAAACTCTTTTATATTTTTTAGGGTGAGTTCTAATATAATGGTTTACTTAGATGCCCTTGGATTTATGCCATGCATTATGTCCCTTCTACCTTATATCAATGTGTCAAATTTAAACATGAAGGTCAAGTTATTACTATAAGATTTGACCCTAGTCCTTTTGCATCATGAAACATGATATATAGACCCAATGACACTCTTATTCCTCCTTATTCCACCTCAACACCAACCAACAACAACACCACCTCATCAACTAAAACCACCAATGCCTCCACCCCTAACATTGATGAATCTTTAACTAGCTCATTTATCCCTTCTTCCTAGATCCCTATAGAAGACCTCTTACAACCCACATTTTAACATTTCTCATTGGGGGAGTATCATCTATTAGTCTTAGATTCTTTCACTACTCCTAAAGAGTACGGTAACCTCATGCATGATCCTAATTATGACCCCAACACTAGAACTATAATCCCTTTTAGTCTCCTAACCATCAAACCAACCTAATATATAGGGAACTCAATCATCCACTTCTTGTTTCCATAATTACCTCTACCATCTGACCATTTACCTCTGACATCTCCTATCTTGACAAATCAACACTTTCTAAATTATACTTCCATAGGTGTGCCTAAAAGGGATTTATCTTAGGTTGTTATGAGCATGGACCTTAAAAGTTACATACCATCAAAACCTAAAAACCTCATGAGCTATTTGGCTTCAGGTTCATACCATTAGAAGAACACACCTCACCTAAACCCATTGCCACCATTGATGAGGATATTCTATCCTCTCCAACCCCATCTCTTTTGAAGTTAGAGGATTTTGATATCATTCCTCCTAATCTTTTTTATCAATACTATTATTTTGGGCCCCTTGACTTATCAAAATGACAACTAAACTAAAACTCTTCCTCTCATCTATCTTGAATGGTAGAAAACAATTATCCTATCATCAACACCATCCAACATTAGGATGTTGATTCCATTCTCACATACCTCAATATGGGGGATCTTTATATCTATAAATCCCTTCCTCATGATAACCAAACCATGTTAAATGAATACACTATTGATGTTAAGCTGGGTACTCAAGATAACCCTCACATTGTCAAGAACAGTTAATCCTTAGATTCCATGAAATAAAAAGATTACCCTTCTTTCCTTCATGATTAAAGTATATAATTTTCTTGGTTCTATCAAGATATTCCTAGAATAAACCCTTATATATCCATCCATAACATTATCACCCATCCTAATGCTAAGCCTATTTAGTAAAAGATGTGTAAGATACACCCTCGTATCACCTTCTAGTCAAAGAAGAGCTTCAATGCCTCTTGTCTATTGACTTCATCCAAACCATTCATTATCCTAAATGGGTTTATAACATAATTCCCATTACCAAATCCATAGGGGGACTTCAAATTTTTATCAACTTTCATTACCTTAATCTCTCTTGCCTAAAGGATGACTTTCCTTTGTCTAGCATTGACTAACTTATTAATCTTACATCAGGCCACAAGATATTATCTCTCATGGATGGTTTCTTAGGATATAATAAAATATTTATTTCCCCTAAAGATCATCATAAAAATTATTTCATCACCACATGGGGAACCTTCTACTATAGGGTAATGTCATTTGGTTTGAATAATGTTAAAGAAACCTACTAGCATATAATGACCTACATCTTTATGATCTAATCCATAAAGTCTTAGAAAACTATGTGGATGATCTCCTTGAGAAATATAAACATTAAAAGGATCACCTATCCATTCTTACCATCATATTTGAATTCCTATTCCATTTCTAGGTCAGACTCAACTCTAAGAAATGTATTTTTGGGGTCCTTTATGAAAAGATTCTTGGCTTTATCATCTCTCTTCAAGGAATCACTATCAACCCTACCAAAGTTAGAGAAATTTTGGACATGCCTCCTCCAACCTACCTTAAGCAACTATGTAGCATGTAGGGGAAGCTCCAATCCATATATCACTTCATCTCTCAATTATAGATAAATGTCAACCCTTCCACCATATTGTTAAGGAAGATAGATATTTTAAGTGTACCAAGGACTACCAACAAGCCTTTGATTCACTAAAAGAATACCTTATTTCTCCACCTATTCTTACCCCACCAAAAGAGGACCAACCCTTCTACCTTTACATATCCATCACTGACCATTCCTTAGGGGCAATGCTCACTCACCATGATGAACAAAATAAAGAGAAATATGTCTACTACATAAGTCAAATGATTATAGAATATGAGACTCAATACACCCATTCTAAGAAACTTTGCCTCACCTTAGTCTTTATGGCTTCCAAAATTCGTTATTACCTTCTTAATCACAAAACCTATTTCATCACTAATGCTAACCCACTCAAGTAAATGCACTTTAAACCATACCAAAACTATCATATGGCTAAGTGGCTTATGATTTTAGTTAAGTTTGATCTTGATTTACTTTATCAAAATTCAATTAAAGGTAAATTAAATACCAACAAATTGGATAAAGCTCCTCTTAAAAAAAACCAACCACTTCTTCTTACATTTTCTCAAGAGAACTACACCTAACAAATGACCATGTTCTTCAATGGTTCCAAATGCCAATGCAGTGGGGATGTTATATTTATACTCATTCCCTTTGATGGTTAACCTCTTCCACTTTCCTTTAAACTTGATTTTTGAATGCACCAATAATGTGGCTAACTACGAAGCCCTAGTCATAGGTCTCCAAAATGCTTTAACCTTGGGAATTAAGACCATTAATATCTTTGGATATTCCTAAACTATGGTAAACTAGGTCAATAAATCCTACCAATGTAATAATGATGTCTTGAAAAAGTACAAACAACTCATAGATTTACTCTTACCATCATTTGAACATTACCTTATCTAGTCTATTTCATGATCTACTAATAAGTTTGTAAATACAATAGTTTCTCTTACTTTCCAAATCCCATCTCAACTTGTCAAGTCTAAACTTTTTATTACCATCTACCATTTTATCTCACCTTCTTATATCCATTCTACCCATCCTACTATTTGTAATGTAGAGT
Source organism: Torreya grandis (assembly GCA_037957365.1). Classification (NCBI taxonomy): domain Eukaryota; kingdom Viridiplantae; phylum Streptophyta; class Pinopsida; order Cupressales; family Taxaceae; genus Torreya; species Torreya grandis. Next base: position 808,961 of record JARHVA010002761.1, on the reverse strand, counting down.
AATCTCCATATGGTATATGGTATGAACAAACCTTCAACTACCTCAACCTTGGCATCATTTCTCCCAATCTATCTAGGAATTCTTGAAGAGAATTTATTTAGAGTACCTGTCATTACACCAAACTAGGGTTAATCCTTTATAAGCATGGATTTGATGGCATTCTTATCTATTGTCTACATAGTCATGAAGTTTCCCATGCTATCAAGGAAACACATGATGGAATATGTGGGGGACACTTTAATGATGTAGATGTTACTAAAAGTATCCTTTTCCTTGGATAGTATTAGTCCAACCTCAATTGAGAATGTTGTAATTACATTAATAAGTGTGTTAAATGTCAAAAACATGCTAATTTACACCATGCACTTGCCCATGGCCTAAAAGTATCCAAAGACTATTGGTCCTTCTCATAATGGGGTCTCAATATCATTGGGGAAATCAATATTCATTCTTCATAATGACACCAATCAATAATTACTATCATCAAGTATTTCACCAAGTGGATGGAAGCCATTCCTCTCATCTCAACTAAATCTGACAAGATAGTTGACTTCATCAACCATCACATCATCTGTTGCTTTGGTGTTCCCCATAAGATCATCATTGATAATGAAAATATTTCAAAAATAAGTAAGTCCAAAGTATTTGAAATGCATTTGGCATCAATTTAAGCTTTTCCTCACCTTATTGTCCATAATAAAATAGATAGGAGGAAGTCTCTAACAAAACCCCTAACAAAATGTTAACCAAAGTAGTTAGTGCTTTAGGTCAAGATTGGTACTTACACATCCCTTTCATTTTATGGGCCTATTTCACTAAAATTTGAACCTTTATGAGTGCTACCTCTTTCTCTTTAGTCTTTAGAGTAGAGATAGTCTTTCCTCTCAAAGTCTAGATTCCCTCTCTTTATGTATCCTTGTAAGACATCATCTATAAGGGTGACTATCATCATGAAATTATAGCACAACTTGATCTACTTGATGAACATCACCTCACATCGCTTAACCATCTTCATGTCTATCAAGAATGAATCAAGTGGACTTATAACAAACACATAAAAGAATGAGAAGTTAATATTGGAGACCTCACCTTAAATGAAAACTAACATTTAACCAATATGGAGAAAATCAAAAGAGGCAAGTTTGATTTTAATTTTTTTGGACCCTACATCATAACCCAAAAGTATGGATCAAGAGCTTACCATTTATCCTCTCTCGAAGGCAAACCAAAACCTAAGCCTCTCAATGATTCACTTCTCCATCATTTATTTTATTAAAAAAAGGATCAAGACTCACTTTTTTGTCTAACTTAAGCTCATCCCTTGATTTATGATATTTTCACCCTCACACCTACCTATCCCTCTCCTTTTGAGGATAACTAATTACAACATAGAACCATGTGATTAACCATCACTATCATAGCCTAATACTAAATATGGGTACCATGTTTCTACCCATGGCATGGTTCTCATGGATAATTTTCATCCTTAATCAGATGGAATCCCATGGTCATTTATTCTTCAAACTTATCCCTTCACCTATCATTATCTTGTTGTGATAAAATGTTTTGCCCTCATAAAGGTAAACCTCTAAGCCTAATTATAATTGTCCATGTCTAAAACCTTGCATAAAAATAAATTGGGATACCAAAATACCACTTGGGTCACATATCTCTATCATATAATACTACTCCCTTTGAGGGTAGATGCACAAAACTAAATTACTTAAAATATCAACTACTCCTTTGAAGGACAACTACTAAACATACAAATCCAAACTTAGACCACTCCCTAGAAGGATGGCTAAGTCAAATGGGTCAAAATCAATCATTTGAATATTTCCACATTGATCAAATTCACAACCTATCAACAACAAAAAGAAATGAACAAAATACCCTATATCAAAATTAGAATAAGTTATCCCAAGAAGGTTACAATGAGCTTTCATATATAGCATTAGTAGACTTCTTGCATTGATCTATCTACACCCATAATTATGACATGGGATTATATAATTTGGTTCTTAGGTTACCTATATAAGGGGAAAACTAACCCATGTAAGGTTAACTTACCTATAAACCCATTTACCTTTCACCTATCTCCTTTTTATACCATCTATACATCAAGGGATTATGAGCTTACCTGACACAATGTGATCAAGACACCTTTTTTTTCCATGAATGCATTCTAATGTAAAGCATTTTAAAGGCTTATATTCCTTAAGATGATATAACTTCAATTTTTTTATGTCTTTACCAATTAAAAGGCATCATTCTTTTTCCTTACCCTCCTATCATTAGTTCATGTAGACATGTGTCTCATGATTCTTATTTTTTCTCTTACATTTAGTTTGTTATTTGACTTAATTTATGTATTTCATTACATCCTTATCCATAATTATACTACATCTCCATGATCATAAATAAAAAACATCAATGATGAACATAACATTATGAACCATATCTGTGAACCACATCATACATCATCTATTTATCTATAGTATCATCCTATCTATTTACCATAATATCATAAAAAAATCATATAACATCATTTCATAAGCCACACCAATAACCATAATTTAACCATTCATCATCATATCCATGAACAAAATAAAAACATCATCCATAAATCGTCACATGCATATAGCTACTGAGTCCACATCTCATAAGCATAAAACATCAAAACATCAAAACCATGAACCTTGAACCATAAATAACATTTGCAATCACATATACATCATGAACATCATAAACATCATCATATACATTATGTACATCAAAATAAATCATACATATAACAATGTATAATCTCTCTCTCATATACATATTACATCATTGGCATGTAGGCTAGTATCAAAATCATGTACATCTACACCTACATAACATATCACATATCATGTCCCTAGGGAACCACTAATATTGGCCCCTCCTACTCATACACTCACACTAGTATCCAATTTTGATCCTCTTAGAATGCTTTTATGTCCACTTAGTATAGATGCCTACTATCCTGGAGTTGCCACAATTGGTCCACCCACTAAACTATCCCTGTACTCTCCCCATCTTGACTACTCTAAACATTATTCAAGTATTATAGACTTGTATTACCTCAATTCCTCTACTATAGCCAAGTATCATGTCATAGAAATCATACTTAGTGGCCCTCCTACTAGTGCTAACACTACTCCTACCCTCTACCTTAGTTTATTCCTTTCTTAGGTTACCAAACCTAGTAAGGTCCTCACTTGATCTCTCTCCCCTATCATGGTGGTAACTTGACCCTAAAAAGTCAAAATATGACCTTATAATGTGGCCACATATCCCTTTAAACCTATAATTTGAGCCTTTGAAATTAATAGTGATACCTCTACCTACCCATCTAGACCACCACCCTACCCCTATGCTTTAGCTAGATCCACATCCAACCATATCAGCCCCCATCATCCCATCCAAAATCCATCATTACATAAATGGTTTGATACCATGCTATATAGCCCTAAAAACACTAGCATTAGATATCCCTACTCTTGTACGTATCTCCTCATGGTCTAATACTACATTTATTGGTTGTGGATCAAGTAATAAAAACTCTACATCTTCCCTCTTGTACCTTGGGAAAGGAGTTAGAATCCCCTAAAAAATTCCATACTACCTCTAAACTCTATCGAAGGGGATGAGCTCAGTTTCACCCTTTCTCCTCTTATAGATCTATCTCCATCTTTAAAAATACAAAGTGTGATATTTATACTAGGCCCACCTAGGCCAACCCACATATGGCCTCCAAACAACATCACACACAACCAAACATTCCAATGCATCTCTAAACTAGTCAATTCCTCTAGCACCTCTAATATCTCCTATCAAATCTTAATCTCCCCTCTATTGTAGGAATCCTAATCTATCATCTTCCTTGACATAGACATCCCATAGTAGCCCTAATGGTCTCAAAACCTAAATGTGATCATATGACCAACAATAGATCATGAACCCAACACTGATCCCATATCATATATGAGCTCAAAATTCCCAACACTCCCTATATATCTAGACCAACAAGACTGGTGCCCACCTAAACACCATCCTCCCAAGTAGAATTTATACTAACACACTTAATAGCAGATAAGGAAATCATCCACTACTCAAATCAAGTAATGTGAAACAAGACACTGCTATCACCATCATAGTCATCAAGTTCCTCTCATCTGGTGTGCTCTGGTATAGTGACCCATAACCAAACACACTTGAATTCCACCTAACAAGATCCTAGTTCTCACCATATAAGAGCTCCATCTACTCATCCCTCTCCTCACTCTCAATATGGTAAATAGGCTCCCCTAAAATAGGAAACCATGTAATCCTATAAACATCCTCCAATAGGATGTTCATCTCTCTTATTGGTAGTAGGAAGGTGTTTGTCACTGGATCCCATCTCTCAATAAGGGCCATGATCATCATCATATCTCTTAATAACCATTGATAGTGTTTCATGGCTCTTAAGCTAACTTCCTCCATATGTGTCTAGTCATCTTGAGTCATCCATCCATAGATCTTTGAAAAGATCTTGGGAAATTGATCCCTCATCTAGATCTGGTCTCATGCTTGCAAAATCAAGGTTAGCATGAATCATAATTCCTCATTTCCAAATCAACCTTATTGTCAGCCTATATCCTCCTCTTTCAACCTATTCCAAACTAACCCATTACATCTACCACATTACCTCTATCATTTGAACAACATCTACCCTTACCCATAAATTTCTCACCACTCTACCCAAAAAACATCTCCATAAAACATTCCTACTTAACAATTACTCGATCATAAACTATCAAAAAACATCTAACTCTACCCACCAAACAATTAAAAAACATCTAACTCTTACTACTTATAATTAAAAATTAACCCACATAACTTTTATAAACCTTTTAAACCATCTTCATCTACATATTTTACAACCAACCTTCCTTAAAAATACTTAACCATTGACAGTTTACCTAATTATCAATGTTCTTGTCAACCTTTTTCTCTTGATGTTCAACCACTAATGATCAAGTTGACCATTGACAATCAGATCGAATTGTCAATGGCCATTGTGTTTAACCACCAGTGACAAAACTCTCCAAATCTACCATCCCTCAAAAATAACTAAATTAACAAAAAAAAACACAACTACATATTTTCATCCTACAACATTCCCCCAACTAGAATCCTCACCCAATTTCACATTTTAACTACTAATTTTTAAAATCTCACCCAAAACCTACATCTAAGTCAAAACCTAGAAAAAACCTATCAAACTAATTACAACCTACCCAAATTCAACTTCAACATACCCAAATCAACTAAACTATAAATTTTTAAAACACCACCTCCCTCATTCCTCGATCACTATCAAGGTCAGATCCTATGTTTTGCTATTCAACCACATCCTCATTTGCCTTGCATATATGGTCCTAGATGATCACCTCAATAATAATTTAAACCAGTCATTAATCACTACCTCAACTAATGCTCAACTAACCTCTCACAACACAAATGCCAAATAAGTAAGATAACAAATCATCAAAATGCATAGAATCATGGAAGTTAAAATGTCAAAAGTGAAAATGAAATTTCATTTCCACTTTTTATATTCCATGCTTTTAGAGTTTCACCTTGACCATCAATCATCACCTTAAGCATTGATGGTCAACCTTGAAAACCTTGACCATCGATAGTTAGGGTATCACTTTAAATTTTTTTAAAGCACCTATACTTAAGTGAAAATTTTTGGAGATCACCTAATCTCCCCCAAACCAAAACCTAAACTTTTTGGAGATTACCCTTCTCTAACCAAACATTAGACCACATCCACCTTGATGATTTTCCTTTTGTGACTTGAATACTTGCATATTTTATGATGACCTTGGCTTGGTCTTTTTGACCGCATTGACCAACCTTGTCATGTTGAACATTTAAATTTTCACCACCTCATGCATGACTAAACCATTTATATTTTTCAAAGGAGCACTTCTTACCTTATATACCTAGAAAAACACTGACCCTATCTATGAGACTTATAGATTCACTTGATCATCTATGACTAATGATGTGGACCAATTACCCTATCACTTATACTTCTAAAATGGACCTTATTTTTACCAACATTAGCAACCTTATTCTATGTGTGATCTTGGTTATCATGTTTAGTCATATTTTATGTGCATGTTTTCATATCAAGTGTCAAACCCATATTTTTATCACCAACCTCATGACTCACCATATACCACATATCAAACCCCAACTCAATTTTAGTTTTACCTCATCAACTCTTGGTTTGAGGGGGAATACCTCCTCTCATACTTGAGACAAATAAACCTTTAACTAAGCAATCCATTTTTGTTTTTTAGTTTGTTAATTCAAAGTTGCATAACAAAAAAGGGTGAAATGTAGACACTAGAAAACTATACTAGGTGTTGAAATGCCTTGGGCTCATTAGGGACCACTTAACCTTTCTCTACTAACTTAATAAATTAAACATTAACCCACCTTGACACCTTTGCCTTTGAAAACTTACCATTGATGGTCAACTTAACTATTAATAGTTAGCCTGAATATTGATGGTCAAGTCCTCACCTCTCTAACCCATCACCAGTTGTATATAAAATAATGAGGCACAATTTAATATGTTTAACTTATGCAATGCTAATTAATTTTTAAGCATAAAAATCAATAGACTCACCCTCTAGGGAACCTTCTATCCTCGATCTCTCTTTACCTATAAAAGGAGGGGAGTAGGAGGTGAAATGGATCCATCATCAAAAGTATTCTTGCATATAGGTATTCAAGCTTTCTAGTAGCTATTCTTCCTTTAACAACTCAAAAACAACAAAAGAGACCCAAAACATTGTCAAATTTAATTTTGAGGCCAAAGTAATATTACTCTAGCAAAATTACTCTAGCCATCAACCATCAACCATCTAGTAAGCTATAGTTATATTATAATTGTTATTTGTTTCATTGGATTTTTAACCCCCCTAACCTAATCAAACCTATCTGTACCTTGTTTCCTAACTTCTATCCTTAATAGCACCATTATCTAACCATTCACCTATTTTACAATTTTTTCTTTTAGAAACCTTTAAAATACATAGGCAACCACCAATGTTTATCACAACCACCAATGGTCACCCTAATTATCAATGGTTACCCAACCATCGATGGTCAACTAAATGATCAATGTTTACCTAACCATTGATGGTCACTGTGGAAGAAAATAACAAGTTGTTTTTAGCCCCCTAACCCCAACCACACCTAACTTTATATGTTCCTACCTATTCATAGAACTTTTTTTTTAATTTTTTGAACCTGACTTCACCCATTTAGCATGAGTATTGACCCTCTTTTTCTATATTTAATAATTTTATTTAATAATCATTATACTTTATTTTTGTATTACATTTCATTTTCTTTATGAAAGTACCCTACTTTTATCATTTTCAACTTAATTATTATCAAAAGTGTACTAATAGCCTCATATAAATCTTATGCTTCTTAGATATAGCTCATGCTATGTAGTCCACCCAACTATCTTGCTAACAACCCCTTTGTTAGTGATTTATATAGGTTATTCCTTCCAAGCCAAAGACGAGTTCTCCATCTTTGTAAGGATTACATGTGCATCAACAACCAGGTATTTATACCATAACCTTATTACTAGTTTTTTATCTTCTTCTAAATTTAAAAAATGAGTAGAAATTAAGAGAAATACCCTTAGTTTAAAGTTGATAATTCCCCTAGGGAAAAAGTCATGTATGAGGTCATCAATATGTATAGAAGTGGCACCTAATCTAGGTAGATAAAATGGATACTTGGGAATCCATAAAGCCTATTCAAAAGCACCATCCTGATGTGAACCCCCATTCTAAATTTGTTAATAGGTATGGGGTATTTTCCCTTTTGGACCATAGACTCTCCTATAATAATCCATCCACTTATATTTTTGTCAATTAAATTACTCTTATTCCATGTTACCACCCTATGTATGTAAATATGGCATTTGGAATTCATAAAGATAAATACCTTTGGAAATCATCTCCTGAGATGTAAGCCATGACCATCTTGTGATCCATGTGATGTAGGAAGATGTTTTATGTCACCTTTCTATAAAAAAACAAGTCTCACTTTAGGTCAATATAGGGCATAACCTCAAGCTTGGTTGTCATGAAGTGTAATCCATATATCTTAAGAGAGAGTAGGTTTATCACTAATTATATCTATACTTGTGATATATATTATTTGTGGGATAAGGAATTGACATCATTAATGGCATACCATAGGTTTGAATAGTTGTCACACCTATCATTAAAGATTGTAGAATCAAATATAGTGTTTGTATACTTCATAGAATCCTTAATGAAAAATTGAGATGGTGTCTATACTCTTCTAAATAGTTAGGATGATTAAGAAATTATTATTTGAATGGTTTTCTCAAATTTAGTTTCTTATACTTTGAAAACTTCTTTTTATTGGTCACTTCTTTATAGTTGATTCGCTAGTTGCTATGGATTTATTCGTAGAGTAAAAATTGAACTTAGAATTTACTTGTGATCAATGAACATGTCGATAGCTACAAGTCATTGATATATATTTTTCATTTAGTTCTAGTTCATGCAATTTTAATTCCAAATGTTCATAAAATTGCTTACGTACACAATACAAACCTTGTTAGTTTATTTAGTGGGGAAGACACATGTTTGCATTCTTTGACAAGTATTGTGAAGTAGTTCTAAATTATTGGCTAAGTTTAGTGGGATTTAGACAATTAAGATTCAGGTTTTGTGTTAGAACCAAGTCAACTAACTCTTCAAGAATCAAAGCCTCTGAACATAAACCTTGAACAAAATGTTCAATGACCAAAACCCCTAATAAAATGTCTGATAACCAAAATACCGAAATAGCTACGAGTAAGGGAAACCCCAAACATAA